>CM029367.1:14470575-14613075 GCA_017165825.1 Hepsetus odoe
TCTCCAAGATGTTTGGAACAACCTACCAGCCGAGTTCCTTCAACAACTGTGTGCAAGTGTACCTAGAAGAATTGATGCTGTTTTGAAGGCAAAGGGTGGTCACACCAAATATTGATTTGATTTAGATTTCTCTTTTGTTCATTCACTGCATTTTGTTGATTGATGAAAATAAATGATCAACACTTCCATTTCTGAAAGCATTCTTTGTTTACAGCATTTTTTCACACCTGCCTAAAACTTTTGCAGTACTGTATATGGTCATAAATAATGTCCTGTGAGGACCTGTAAGGTGGAAACACTTCATTCATCAGCTTCCATCCCTTTGCCTCCGTCTCTTTAACTCTCTTCCTTCATCGTCCTCTCTCTCTTTGTGGGAAAGCGACTGCCTCCGTTCAGCTGCTCCCTCCTACCCATCGACTCCACCGCCTCACCAAGGCATAGCGGCGAAGACCTCCGTCTCCTCAAATTAACATGAGCAGGTGTTTTTCTCTGATGTGTTAATTAAGAGAAGCTGGTGTCATTATGCTTTAAGTGGATGTTACAAATAGAACATGTTGTTTATTTTCTCCTCTGATGGAAAAAAAAAGTGATCAGAGCTGTCACCAAGGCCTGTGTGTCACTTGCTGGAGATAGCGACTAATTACCAGGAGTTCAGAATCAGAAAGCACACGTCTGGGGATTCTCCAGCTCCTGTGCTCACACCGCTACCAGATTGCCTTTCTTAATAGATAAGAACTGTGGACGAAAAAAGAGGTCAAATTCAGAGTTGAGGAACAGTTTATTTAGACTGGTTTACACTCCACTTAGGACACTAGTGCCGGATCTTAACATATGGCAGAGTAGAGTTGTTTTGAGTTGTTTGAAATGCTTTCTGAGCACAGTTTTGACCAACATTTACATCAGTTCAGCTCAGCGATTTATTGACTTGTAGATCAAAATTCTTTCCTCGATTTGTTTCTCAGTGGAGGAGGATAACGTCATTATTTACATGAATGAGCCAAAAAAAAATCAGAAAGCATTATACTTCACCTTTGGATGTGAATCAACTGTCATTATTTTCTTTTAAGCATTTTTTTAAAAGTAAATTTAACTGATCATCAGTAGCCAAAAGTCCAAAGTAATGTCTATCCATCATTTCTTCCTTATGATTTTACACGCAATCATTGAATGGCATGTGAGAGTCATGTGTTCTACAAAAAAAAAAGTAAAATACAGGCGTTTGTATCGGCATCGTATATTCAGATACGGGCAGAAAACTGAAAGCATAGAGAAAACACACAGAAAACTCTTTAGTGATGATTGAATACTGTTTGAAAGTAGGAGCCTTGGACATGGGAATGAGTTCCTTGACTTTGGGGCTACTGGGCTTAATGATTAAATTCCTGACCAATGTAGACCTCAAGGCTGTTTCCATCATTTAAAGTACTGTGCAAAAGTCAGAGACCACCCTTTCATTTACACCATACACTTTTCATTGTTCAGTCAATATAGCTATTAAGTACAAGTTAAAATAAAAGAGAACAACAGAAAAGAGTCTCCGTCTTCTGAAAGATGCAAGCTAAACGAGCTGTTTATTTGATAATGACATTTTGGTCTACCAGATATTACTTGATGGTTAGGAGAACCATTTTCATGAATATCTTAAAATCATTTGAACTTGTATCTAATTCCCTAAGAAATCTTTCTTTCCATTTTTGGTGCTCATGAGAAAAACCTTTGAAAGTTGGCTGAGGTGTGTGTGCGCAGCTGCTCGTGTCAATGTTAGCATCCGTATTAAGGTCAATGTAATGTCAGTGCTAGCTTTGCGAAGAACGTTTATTGGGAGGACACAGCTGTTTAAGATTGGAAGCTTGCAAGAATAAAAGTGGCAGTAGATGTCAAGAGTGGACAAATGAAAAAAGGATGTACAGTACTGTGCAAAAGTTTTAGGCAGGTGTGGAAAAAAAGCTGTAAACACAGAATGCTTTCAGAAATGGAAGTGTTAATCATTTATTTTCATCAATCAACAAAATGCAGTGAATGAACAAAAGAGAAATCTAAATCAAATCGATATTTGGTTTGGTGACCACCCTTTGCCTTCAAAACAGCATCAGTTCTTCTAGGTACACTTGCACACAGTTGTTGAAGGAACTCGGCTGGTAGGTTGTTCCAAACATCTTGGAGAACTAACCACAGATCTTCTGTGGATGTAGGCTTCCTCACATCCTTCTGTCTCTTCATGTAATCCAGACACACTGGATGATGTTGAGATCAGGGCTCTGTGGGGGCCAGAAGAACTGATGCTGGTTTGAAGGCAAAAGGTAGTAACACCAAATATTGATCTGATTTAGATTTTTCTTTTCTTTGCTCACTTTGCATTTTGTAAATTGATATAAATGATTTTTTATTTTTTTTATTTCTGAAAGCATTCTTTGTTTACAGCATTTTTTGACACAATCTCTATGTACTTTTTGCATTCATGCTGCCATCACAGAAGAGTAAATCGCCTTCTGCCAAGGACACTGACACAACCTCATATCATAACAGAATCAGGCTTTAGGACTTTAGTCCCGAATAAACGTCATAAATTTATTCCAACAAAGATATGAAAGACTGATTTTTCTGACCACAAAATGTTTCCTCAGTGTGATGGTCAATCCCAGACATCTATGAGCCAGAAATGTCGACACCGCTTCACGGCTTTTCTAGATGAACCTCTGTATTGCAGCACTTGGCAAAGGTTTCCCAAAAGTATGGTACTATCAGCTAGTTAAGCTTAAGTTAAGCTTAGCCCTTGCCCTTTACACACAGAAAGTCCTACAGATTCCTTGATCATTTAATGATATTCCACACTTTTGAGAGTGAATGCAAATCTCTTGCCATCTTTGTTAGAGAAACATAACATCATTTTTAACATCTGTTGACAAACTGGAGATCCTCAATTTATCTTTGCTCATCAAAGACTCTTTGTGGATTGGTTTTGTACCAAATGTTTTTTTTTTTCCATCATTACTAGCTGTTAAATGATCCATTCCAAAATTTTGAAATGTGTTGCAGGTCTGTAATTCAGGAAATTACATTTATTAACTAATGGAATTAAGTTGACCAGACATCCTTTATATCTGGTTTATAAATAAAACATGTAATATATTTAAACAGTCTGAAATTAAATGAAGTCTGAAATGAAATAAACTGTGTTCCATACTTTCCCAAAATTTTCTGAATTGAGTTTGTAGTCAAACTTAGTTGATGGGTGTTCCTTAAGCACTGAGGATATCCATGAATAAGAAAAATACGCTGTCATTGTTCAGCTCTACTGAAGTCTATAAGTCATGTGGCTTAAATAAAAAAGTAGGACCAAACCCAACAAAAGACTCCCTTAGTTGACCAAAAGAATGCACTTTTGACATAAGCTAACCCTGCAAAAGCCGGACTTAAGGCACCTTGGGATCCTCCAATAGGAGCTGATAGAAGTGGCTGGGAAAGGAACATGCGGGCTTGCTAACACAAGTGGCTTGGAAAATGGATGGACGGAAAGATGGAAAATTCATGTGAATGAATCAAGAAAATAAATAAATAAATATGGTTCATTAAAATTCATGTGGGATGTTTTTCTAAAACACAATGATACTGGACTTACCAACACTTAATTTCAGGAAAAGGATTTTTTTGTTAATAAATTCTCCTGCAATGTTTTGACAAATGTCTCCTAAAAGCCTCCTAATGTCTTTTTTGAAGTGGCAGCAAAATATATCTACTCAATTTCATTTTCATAGCTGCTAGTCCTGATTAGGTTCGCGGGCAATGCTGGAGCCAATCCCAACTCTTACAGAGACTCCCTGGTCGCCAGTCCACTACAGGTAAGACATAAACACACACACACACACACGCAATTTAGCATCTCCAATCCACCCAACATGCATGTCTTAGGACTATGGAAGGAAACCAGAGCAGCCAACAGAGAACATGCAAACTCCACACAGAAAGGACCACAATATCTTAAAATTTTTAAATGTTAAAACACCTGAAACATCTACAATCACCAGATAAATGGTTCATTTGGACCAACTTCTGTTGACATGAATATTTAAAGTTTATTAACAGCATTTAAACTGTGGTAAAAACAACCCAACACTGCCATTGGTGGCTGGTCAACTGATATAGTTGGGACTCACTGAGTAACTTGAGTAGGCAGAGGTGGACTAACTACTAAAGTTGTATGCAATTCTACCCAGTTATTTCTAATGGCTCCAACTAGCTGATGTTCTTGAAATCCAAATCAGTGGGAGGACAGCTGGTCTGGCATGGAACGGAGGCCCTATTGTGCTCGGGTTTTTAAGAAGACTTCCAGACATAGAACTTCGATTTCGTGTTACAATTAAGGAAGATAATTTCAGGATTTATGCTAATATAAATCTTTTTTGCTAACAGGTTGGCCGATAATACCTGGGTTTGGAGAATAAACTCTAATTTCCTGCCGCTGTTCTGCCTTTCGGTTCTGAGTTCTAAACAGCTCCATTTGCACAATTAAAATATCATACTGAGTGCCATTCAATTACAAGCCCAGATTAATTGTTCATTTGTCTGTGGTGTGTGACAGCCGGACGCCTGTGGGAAAGGGAGTTGGATGGGCTGCTTCCAGACAGACGCGTTCTTGAGCAAACTTTCTCTCAAAACATCCACATCCGCTCCAGAGACTAGCGAACTGAAACTCGGCCACTCCTTCTGCGATGTTTCAACGCGTTCAAGTTTCAGTAAGATGGGAGAAAGAGAAGAACAGAGAGTGAGAGAGAGAGAGAGGGAGGAGAGAGAGAGAGAGCCTACGTAGTGAGAAAGTGAGAAAGACCACGGAACACAGAAAAAAAACAAGGCCATTTGTTAATCAGCCCAAACAAGGATTTAATTTAATGCTTTGGCTGGGGCTGCTCTGCTTTGCAGATGGCTTAAAGATGGGCATGTGATGGGTGCCCTGGGAGTGGCGGCCTGCCGCGTTCCAGCACACGCTGGCCACTCCAAAGCGGCACCAGCTCGCCTGGGCATGGACGGGCACAGCCGCTTCAGCTCTGCCCGGGCTCCAGCACGCGCCTGCCTGTGGACGTGGGCAGCATTAGAGCGGAGCTGTTCCTGCAATAGGTGCGTTTGTTTGGGCGCGGACGGCAGCAGCTTGCTCAAGGAGAGCGTCTGGAGCTGCTTTAGCAGCCTGGCAGTACTGCCGGCCGAGTGGGCTCTCTCTCTCTCTTTCTCTGTACTTTTCTTTCTTTGTCTGTGATTCATCCCTACCCAAATGTAGAACTTCTGCAAGCTTGGGGTGTTTTTATATACAATAGTCAACTCCTTGTTGAGGTTTCTTGCTGGGAATTAAACATAATACATTCTGCGGTTCATTTCGGGGCACGGCTGCTGAAACATGCATTCCAAATGATGCTAGCGTGCTGGTTTAATTACTGCTAGTTAAAGCACTACAGAACTCTGCCTGTTTCATCAAAGAGAACGATGCTTTCGTCCAGGATGCTGGACATCTGTCTTTGGCAGGTACTAAGAAGTGAAAGTGAAAATGAATAGTAGGTTGACCTGAGTAACCCTTCAGCAAAGTCCCATTCCTAACACTGCTCCTGAGGTGCTGGTTATGGCTGTCCACTGCTTCACTGTGTGTGTTGGTCAAATGCAGAGAAAGCATTATGTTGCGGTTCAGCGCCTGCTGTGCTGCGTTCACAATGACAACTAGTCTGGGACTCAAACCGCATGACCTTTCAATCATGGGGCCTAGTCTCTAACCACCAGGACCCTGCTGCTCCCCGCTAGAGATGTTTACATATCTTATGCTTGTAGAGCAAATAAGAGGAATCATATTTAATATTAGTCATATTTTGGGACAGATGTTAAAAAAAAACAAACAAACAAAAAAAACCTTCTAAAAAGATATCCATGTAGTTTTCGCTAAATGAGTGTAAATATTAGCTGCAATGCACAAACTTTTAGTCTCTTTTTTACATGACTCAACACCTTGCTTTACATAACTGTACTTTCCAAATGTGACCAACACCAGGGCAGACACAGACTTGTTAATCAGCTCTTCTGGAAAGCGGCTGCAGTTGTGAAGTTGTCGAGTGCAATTTCAAGGCCCAGCTAAGATGAGGGGGCAAAGTAAAACTGACAATACTTAGTGCTTCACAAAGCTCAGGGGATTTGCAGTATTTTTTGCCCGAATTGCCCACAAAGACTTAAGCGTTGATCCCCTTATCCAGATGAAGGTCATGTCACCAGTTAAGACAGCCAGACACAACAAGACAGACTGGCCCAGGCTTTACTGTTGTCATAGCAACTTGTGGTAAACTTAACTGTGGGGCCACTCTCCCACAGAGATGCCTTCAGGATGTAGGAGTGTATGAGAATGTTTTTTTTGTTTTTTTTTGGGTGTGCGAGAAAAGTGGGAGGCAACAGTGCAAACAATGATGGAAATGAATACAACCACACTAATTCAGTCTTCAATGTCACCAACAGGTGGTCTTGTGAGCTTGATGCACTGGTGATATGTGTCCAGTATTCTAGGAACTGTTTGTGGATGAGTGTCTCCTTTGTGAGGGCAGCAGGGTGAGCCAGCGGCGCTGCAGCCGTGGACCAAACAAAAGGCTCTCAGACAACTTATGTGCAATCCAAGGCTGACTCAAGTCAATCCACTTAGACTGTATTAGTGTCATTACTGCAGAAGGCGCACTGTGTGCATGCGTGTTTGTGTTTAGTGCTACTTAAAACCCCTGGTGAATATTTCCACCAAAGTGGACATACATGCAGGGCTTTTCAGCCCAACAAATCAACTCCTTGAACTGGGGCAATACAACAAAATGTTAATTCATGGTGGTGAAAAAACATCTTCCTTATCTGTTACATAACACATACTTAAAAAAACAAAAAAAAAAACAAAAAAAAAAAAAAACAACTCACATGTATCCTAGAATAGATTTACCATTCTCAGAATCAACCTGCTGAACTCCCTTGATGAGGGGGAGATGGACCAGAAAACAGTTTGTAACGTTTAGATGAGCTGCGGTCCCCCAGGAAATCATGGAATCATCTGTTTTACCCAAGCACAGACTCCTGCTGTGGAACGATGCACGGCTGTGGCAAAGGCAGAGACCAAAGGTGGCGACCACAGGCACACTGGTGAGGTGGGAGAAGTATAAGGTGGACATGGAGGTGCCCTGGGGATGAAGAGCTCTCCCAGAGGTCCTATACACACTCCAGGATACCAGACGCACACGGCTTGGCCTCCTGATGCTACTCTACTCCCCTGCTGGTGCAAGGAGCAGTCGTACTACCAACACACTCAAGGGATCAAGTAATATAAAATCCAGGGCTGATAAATAATGACAATTACCACAAAAAATGACTAATACTGATTACAATAAACAATCACCAATACATCAAACAGAGCTACAATTTAAAACATTCACATTATAATCTGTACATGAAGCATGGTGAATGTGAGAGGGGTTAAACTGGAGGTTGTTGAAAATTATTTTACATAAAAAAAACTGTTTAGAAAACCCTTCCAAGAGTCTTCCCCAATGACTCCTACCGGTACAGCAAGAGAGGTTCTGCTTAGAGAGACATCCTTCAGTACCCTGTATTGCTCCACTATTGGTCTAATAATTACGCTTTTTCTTGTTCAGATATGGATAATATTGCCACAGAGAAACACAGAGCCCAAACACACACACACTCAATTTCTTACTAGTGCCAAAAGATTAATTGTTTTTATACTGAGACTGCAGTTTGGAAGAGTGCAATTTTCTCATTTTCTGATGTGAGTTGCACGTTTAATTATACCCAACATTATTACACATTTTTGTTTTAGCTTTGTTTAAGCGAGGACATTTGACCTGATGGCAGCCTAGCAGTATATATTCAGTATTTAAGCCTCAGGTTAGAGTTACACTCATGATGGAACAGCTCACATATTGGTCATTGAACTACAAATGTCAACAACAACTACAAAAAGATTTTTCAAAAGTGGCGAATATTAGAAACCTGCAGGAAAAAAGTGAACTTTACAGGCCACCATTTCCATTTCCCTTTCATACAACACACACACACACACACACACACAGTCTCACACTAATACACACACACATACACACACACACACACCCACAAAACCAGCCACTAGATGGCACTGCCCTACAGAAAGCAGTCCAAATAATGAAACATCGTAAAAACTACTAAACTCAGTCAAAGCTACAGTGTAACTGGGCTCTAACAGAAAGGATGATTTAGCAGAGCATCCCAGATATACACTGCAGATTATACACAGACACAAACACATATATATATATATATATATATATATATATGAGTACAGGTTCAGCGACAAAGCAAGAAAAATGTAAATGTAAATGTAAAAACTGCCTTGGAGGAGATATTACTATATATTTTATATATTATATATTTTTTGTTCAGTTCCTATTAGAATTCAATTTAAGATTTAAAACACCCTTCAGCCAAGACACAAAGCACATGCACACAGCCTCGGATTCACTTCACATCAGGGTCATAGACTTTGCATTCAGGTTTTGTTAAAGGAACCCAGCTTTATGTAAAGCTCTCATAGTTTTCCTGAACACCACTAAAGAAAACAGCAAGACATAGTGAATAAGCTGGAAGGCTAAACATCATCTTACATGAAGAGATATCTTTTATACCCAGTTTCTATAGATGAGACACTGATTAATTTAAAGTCATCAGAGTCTATACACCCACCCAGTCTGCTAACAGCCTTCAGAGCAGGTCTTTAATTCATGCACTAAATCCACTTTTACCTGTACTGCACCTGTGATTATATTTGCTCATAGCACAAGATTAATTCAAGCGATTATAAGAGGAACCAGCCACATATTGGAAGGGCTAATCAAATTTGGACAATTGCTCCTGTTCAGTCCATCCGTTGTACAATCCAATTTGTCTGCAATTCAGGGACACAGTGAGCGGGTGGGTTCGCAAGGTTCTCTTCACATGCAGCGATACAGGCCTTGGTGATACGTTTGAAGGAGTACAGAAACAAATAAAAAGTGTCAGCTGCTGAATCATAGTGAATTTTATCATTGGAAAAAAGTATGGAACAGAAAGAAACCAATGATTCTTCAATGATTCAATGTAGCAACACTACACGTGTCAAAAAAAATAAGCTGGGCATGCCACTGTTTAAGATCTGTTTAAGGTGTTTTTTTTCCCAAAAGGTTCTGCATATATCTATAATACATGATATAATTGCATTCAGTTGTATTGTGTTTTAGATGCACAATATACCAGTGGTTGGATATTATATGCCAGTAAATGGTAAAAGTCCCAATCACTCCTCCCTTGTTGCTGGATGTATGGCTGCCCTCTGCTCCATGGTGCATATGGTTTAAATGCTGAGGATACATTTGTGTTTGTGGTTAACTGTGGGCTGTGCTGTGCTCTCACAATGACAAATCATCACTTTCACTTTGCTGAAGGTATAAGCCTACAGCTGCTACAGGGTCACCCAGCTGCAAAAATGCTGCTAGAAGTTGTCTCATGCATGTACATTTAAAAAGTGAAAGTGAAAAAGTGAAAGTGACAACCCTTGTCATTGCAAGGTCACAGCACAGCAGACAGTGAACCACAACGAAATTGGACCTCTGCATTTAACCCATGTACACTCAAACACCGTGCAGCAGTGGGCAGCTATTGAAAGCGCCCGGGGAGCAGTGACGGGGACAGCACCTTGCTCAAGGGTACCTCAGGGCAACCTATCGGGAAGGGGTTCAAAACCCTGATCCTCTGATCATGCGGCTAACGCCCTAACCACTAAGCCACCACTGCCCATTTATGCTTCATGCATCAAAAAGAAGAATAAAATATATATATAAAAAATAGTCACAAGGCAAGCTAATACGCAATCTGTTTTAAGACTCATATGTTCATATATTGCTGTTCAGTATATGTATACAGATACAGATAGAACCGGTATCCCAGGCTCTGCCTTCCTTTTCTCGGTATGTGTGCATATTTGCAGAAAGACAAAATGTAACAAGCCCACCAGAAATCTGGGAGGCCATTAGTTCAAGTGAGACACAATGAATACAGTTTAAAAACTGGAATTTTCTGAGGAACATAAATGATATTTAAGTAATGAACTCTTGGAGCCTCTTGTTATAAGGACCACAAGGGAGGCAGTGCTACAGGCAGCAGAAAGAAAAAAAAAAACAAAACAAAAAAAAAAAACAAAACAAAAAAAAACAAAAAAAAAAAACATATAGAGCCTGAAAAGCAGATTCATGTCAGAACTGGAACTGAATTAGTGCTTTCACCACTGTTTTTATCTGAACTTCATTCAGCTGAAAGATCTAGCCTTCGCTTTATTTGCATTGTACGTTGCATCACCTGTTTCTTTGTGGATAGCTATAAATCCAGAAAAATCTGTTAAAGCTAAAATCATACCAAAGGAAAAATTTATGATACGTTAAACCAGTTAGTTAAACCAGCATATCTGGCCAATTGACAGCCCCTATCCCTCTATGGCTTTAGTGACCAGAGACTGAGACAAGAAGCCACCTGATGACAGACAGAAGATAACAATATCAAAACATGCTAGACGGATAAATTACTGAAAGGCAGAACGTGTGTGCATGTCACAGAACACCCCAGGGTGAGTCCATTATTTATTCCTCTTATAATACTATAATCATCCAGCTTCGGACTGTGATATGAGTCACAAAGATGATCAAAGAGTTGACTCAAAACTTCATGAGACTTCAAACTAATTCACATGCTTCCTATAATACACACACATTTCATACACTCCATAGTATCTGTGGGAATGATCATCACAGTCTTTATTAATTCATGTCATTTGGCCGTCTCATGAGATAACTTACACATGTTACTGTAGCCTCTGCACCATGCATAATGTATACAGGCGAGAGAAATGGACTCCGGGAGTCTGAAACTAACAGGACGCCTCTTCACACAAAGATCCCCTTCTAAAAATACATTGCAGCAAGCCCACTGGATATTACTAAAGAATCACAGCTGTATCTTTGGCTTGATACACAGAACAGCAGAGGAAGGCCCTGTCCCAATCCTGATGATGTGCTAGAGCTGGTTGCCTCCCACTCATGTCAAAAAAATTGTTCCTGTTCTATGCAAATATAGCACTCCTGTATTGACAGATGGGATGAACCTTGCACAATGCTGCTGTGGGAAAGCCGAGGAGAACTGCTGTTGGTTGTGCTCTCGCAAAGGACAGACATGACAGTAGAGGTCACTCTCTCTCTTCTCAGCCTAAATACATATTGATTAAGACCTATGCACAAATATGCCAGTGTAGTAAAATCAAGTGATGAGCATCCTTCCCCAAAGATGCTGAGCTCCTCAGCAAGATCACTGGGCAGGTAGTGCTTCTTACAAAGACAGAATGACAAAAATCATCCCAACAACAGTGTCAAGAAATACAAATCTCAGATAGACGGAAAATGTCAGTAATGTATCTTTAACCCTTTAAAAACCATGATCCCCCATTTGGAGACTGGACTAAAGTTGCAAATGTTGAGAAAGATGTTTATGCTGAAATTTAAACATTTGGCCGTTAATGGGTTACGTTTCTGGAACAAGATTTGAATTTGGACTTAGATGTCTTAAAAACTGATGAAACTCAACGAAGCACTGGGTTGGAGTAAACCCCTTTCTGCTACAGATACTCAAGAAGCAGTAGAAGGGGGTGGGTGTTAGTGGAGCTGGGGCTAAATATAACCAGACCCGACTGTGGGAGTTCATTAAAAGGGGAGTCACAGGGGAAGAGGGTGGGGGACGACAGTGGGCCTCAAAAACAGTGGAGGAGTAAGGAGAGCTAGAACAACAGGCAGGGCTGAAGAGGGCTGGAGCTGCACCATCAGGCCAGTGGTGAACAGGTGCATTGCTCTCCCAGCACTCTCTCTCTAGCCCCAGCCCCTTTTCAATGGCCATTATAGGAGAGGGGCAGGGGCCACCATTATTATTTATTCAGCAGTGCATCCACTGGGGCAGGCTGCTGTGCTGGGAGGCAGCTGCCGTTGCAGTTGGGTGGGGGGTGCACAAACCCTTTGCCCCCATTGTCCCAACTGCACCAGACTCACCCCACCACAATCATACACACATCCACAGTACTTTTGTACTTTGTGAGGCACCACATTCATATTTATTGTGATGGTAATAAACAGACCCCCCAGAAGTGAGTTAAACTGAAACATTTTTTGAAACATTTATTTGGGAGAAAAATGGCACTTGAATTCACAAATCGTTGTCTTACACTGAGCTGCTGTTTTTGATGTAGTCGATGAAGTCTTTTCCTTCCCTTGAACTGATACCATCTCTACATTACAACCTGGATTACCGAAATTGGAGTGTGACACCTGAGATACCTGAAATTTTATGTGTTTTGGCCCAGTGTTGCAAATACGAAGAATTTCCATCTTATGCAACAGTTTACATGATAAAATGTACTTAATCTACAATTCGCCATTTATTAAATGTTTGTAGTTTTTTTTCTTCAAGAATTGCCAGAAATGCCAGCTACAACCTATACAATATTCTAACACTTCTTGAGGATTGGTCTTCCATTCAAAGAATATGGATCCTCCTCCCGTAATTTTGTGAAGAAACTAGGCTCTGTTGTGATAGCGATGAAATGTGGGTTTTTGCTTTTAATCCTTAATTTCAAGTAACGGGAACATGTTCAGTTTAATAAGGTTATGTTTCAGTGCTGAATTTCTCATTAGTACAACTGTAACTGAGTAACAAAAATGTTTTTGTCACAGGCAGGAATGCTTTTCACATTCGCTTTAGAAGCAGGCTGCAAGAAAAAAAAACACTCAACATCAGTGTTGCACAGCAATGTCTTCATGTTCCTGACAGCTTAAACAATACTGTTATAATTCACGAACACAAATAATACCACAAACCGGAAAAAGAGGAGCTGTTTGACATGTTGGCGAATAATGAAAAATACACTGGATGCTTAAGAGCGCTCTTTGTATTGTGCTGCTGTTGTTGTAATGTGCATTAGGGAGGAAATGGAACTGGCAAATTCAATAAAGTAACAAGAAAAAAAAAAACGAGTCATCAGTTACCATCCTTGCAATCATTTTTATGGCAGTTGATTAATAAGTTATTGCAGAGTCCTCATCTGACCCTATGGAGACGTGCTCTTGAGGGGAGCACTACGACGTGGAGTGCTACCAAGGGGGTGTGCGCTCTCATTCATTACAAAACACCCAGGCACACAGTAATGGAAGTGAGAGAGAAAGGGGAGAGAAAGAGAGACAGTGAGAGAGGGGGAAAGGACAGAGAGAGTAAGAGAAAAAGAAATGGAAGAAGAAATATAGATACAGAAAGAAAAAGGAAGCCGAAAGATGAAATGAGAATGAGACAGAATGAGAGAGAGTTAGACAGACAGAGAGAGAAAAGGGCTGAAATGAAGGTATTCATGGGACGTACAATTCCTTAACATCTCTCTTTCACTACAAAACACACACATATAGACATTGACATACACACACACACACACACACACACACAAGCAATGAAACCAGTAGCGACAGCAGCCTGGCACTGAGTCTCAAGTTCCAGTCATTATGCTGTGCGACATCTGCACATGTTTATGTCTTTTTCTCTCTCTTTCTCTCTCTGCTATCCAACTCAAAAGCACTCTAATACCCAGCTATAGCTGCAACACACACATACACTCTTCTTAATGGCAGATGGCAAGTCAACAATCATCTCAGACAGCAGTAGTGCCTCATCACCCAATCCGTAGCCTCTCAATTCACACACTCACACACACACGCGCGCACGCGCACGCACACTCCAACTGCCCCCCCAGTCTCACCCACCCCCTTACAGCACCATCGCTTAAGCGACACAATAATAACCTCTTTGTTCGTCTCCGACAATACAGCTGCATAAGCCATCACGGCCCAAGGGCCTCTCTGCTAAAACACATGTGTGCTAAACACACATTCACCACCCCTCCCAAGCAGGCCTGACAGAAGGGGTGTGTGTTGCAGAGGTGGCAGGGGCTGTTGCACAGCTGTGCAGTGAGGCAGATTCACCAAGAGGAGGGGTTTATGTGTGTGTGTGTGTGTGTGTGTGTGTGTGTGTGTGTGTGTGTAGGTGGGTGTGTGTGTGTGTGTGGGAGCAAGGAGAGATAAAAATGAGTGTGCAGAACAAGAAACTTTCCAACCCCGAAAAGAAGGAATAATGTATCAGTTTTGTACAGCCGAGCTCTTGGCCAGATCTTCGCTGATTGACCACTCCACTGGACAAGAGCAATATGCTGAATTTCATCCATTTGTACAAAATCTGTCTGAATGCAGATTGGTGGAGTTTAAATTCTTCAGAGATGGTTTTGTAACTTTTTTCGTTTTCCAAAATATGTTGCCAGTTTTCTTTTTTCTCATTTGTTTACATGTGTTCTACTTTTAGGACTAGAACTATGTTTAGGTCATATTTTTCCTAAATTCCCCAAAGGTCCCAAAATGCTCAAGCAATACTTTAAATATACAGGTTAAGAGCTTTAAATAGTAGTCAAATAGTAGTCAAAAACTTGACTTGACTACTTGACTTAAATCCAGTGTGAAACAGCACACTGTGTGATATGATGTTAGCCTGTTTATATTACATGAAGTGTTTCAAATTTAAAAAGCTAAACCTTATGCTTAGTACTTTTCAGAGATAAACAGATTAGTTTTATAAAGACAGAAACTCAAAAAGATTTCAATATATGAACAGATAAAGATAAATGCGGTATTGTGCCATCTCTGGCATTAAACAAAGCTTGTTTTTTGTTTTATGGTTTTACTGTAAATCTCCCCTTCAACCAATACTTGGACTGATCCATGTGTAAATTATTCACTTTCTTAATTATAAGAGTATAAATAAAGACAACTGAACAATTTCAACATTTTTTTGCATTCAGTTCAATAAACATTTGGTTCAGCTCATTTGTTTTGTTGTAGTATTTTGTTCAAATATAACCATTGTCATTAAAGTAAATATTCTGGTACCATGATGCATTTCCATTTACAGTACAGTGTCTATCCCTGCCAGCTCACCTGTGTTCCTAAACTAAACATCATACACACTAAAATGGCCAATTCTCTGCATGCAGCGCCTTGCTCGTCCTCTCCATCCTGCTGCAGCGGTGAGTTGTTGTGAGCTCCCAGCATGCTGTGATGCTGGCATGCTGAGGTGTTGATGGATGTGCCATTGGGGTGAGGAGGAAAGGACAAGAGGTTAGTATGTGAGTTCTGGCTGCTGCACATCTCCACACAAACACACACACAAGCACGGATGCGGCCATGCCCAAAACTGCCTGTACTCAACCCAAGTGCACTGTGTATGATGCTGCAAGACTGAAAAATCGAATGATGTTGCTCTGTAGCTCAAAGGTTGACAGAAGAAGTTAGAGTCCCCATGGACTATGATGCACACAGATGACATTGTGATCTGTAGTGAGAGTAGAGAGCAGCTTGAGGAGACCATAGAGGAGATATCTTCTAGAGAGGAGAGGAAAGTAGGACTAAGACAGAACACATGAGCACGAACGAAAAAAGGAGGACAGGTCATGTTAAGGATGCGGGGAGTAGAGAGGGCGAAGGCGGACAAGTTTAAATACTTGGGGTCCACAGTTTAGAGTAATAGGGAGTGCAGAAGAGAGTTGAAGAAGAGAGTGCAGGCAGGTTGGAATGGGTGGAGAGGAGTGGCTGGAGTGGTTTGTGACAAACAGGTAGTAGCAAGAGTAAAAACAATTACAAGGCAATAGTGAAGCCAGCGATGTTATACGGGTTGGAAATGGTGGTGCTGACAAAAAGACAGGCAGTGAAGCTGGAGTCTCGAGGATGGGCAGAATTAAGAATAGAGGGATGCCTCAGGTGGGACGGTTGGGAGACAAAGTGTGCAAGATTGTGCTGGTTCGTACATTTACAGAAAAAAAGATTCTGTGGAGAGGAAGGCCAAAGAGGAGATTTATGGATGTGGTAAAAGAGGATATGGAGCCAGTCAGTATGAAAGATGAAGACAGGAAGAAATGGAATGATCCACTATGGCGACCCCAAACAAGGGCAGCCAAAAGAAGAAGAAGAAGAAGAAGAAGATGAAGAAGAAGAAGGAACTCTGTAGCAGACAGCACTGGACATTACTGAAATTATTTATGCGCCCCAAGGACACGGCTCCTGGCATGATATATCCTTGTTCACGTTCTATACTAGTGTGTGGGATGCTCTAAGTACATGGGATGCTCTTTTTAATTAATGGATAATACTAGATATTAAATCATTTTAAAATCTCTTATGTTTATTTACTTCTTTTAGCCAAACATTTGCCACAAGCCATTCAGCAAAGCGCTAAATAAAGGTATTTTCTTTGCCCTTGAAATCCTCTTTTTGTGGCTAAGCTGATGTAATCTGGATGTTCAGTGGTCCATATGGAGGGATTTATTGAGTGATGACCACTTTATTTGAGTTATATGGTGCCAGGGATCACTGCCATTCTCCCAGGACAGCGCATAAAAAAAAAAATCTACCATCATGTTTCACAAATCCTTACTCATTCAAAAAGCAGTTAAAGGTTTTACATGGTCGGTTCCTAGTTCAGACCAATGTCTTGTGAAGATGATCATGTGGGTTGATTCAGATTACCGATGCCATATCGTTCCACATGCAACTGCTTTATTTAGCAGCAGGGATTCCTGTTATAACTGTAGATAAATGATCATTTGAAAAAAAATCAAGAAAAAAAACCAAAATCTTAACATGATGTGTGACATTGGAATTACCGGATGACAATCACAAGTGTATTGGCACTCTATTTTTAGCTTGTGAATTCAATTACCCATGTTTATTCATGAGTGCAATGCATTCCCACGCTTTTCAATTCCTCCACTATGCCCTCCATTTAAGCAACAGACAAAAGAGATTTAATTCCCCTTCAAGAGGAAAAATGGCACTAAGAAACATTTACTGACATAAACTCCTAATGCCACCATCTTTGTGTTTCTGGTAAGGGTGGCCCAAATCATTTGAATACTCCAATGGGGTTTGATTCAAAATGTAGCATTCCAAAGTTTTTTTTGTTATTGTCGTTGTCTAAATGCACTTCATCAGCAAAGGCATTAAAAACGTTACACAAATGTATAAATGTACAGAAATATAGCTCGTTTAGTTCAGCCCCATCTCGCCTTGGAGAACTAAAACTCTGATGGTGAAAAATAAATATGATAATTCCTAATAATACTCCATATAACAAGCTCATGAAAGAGTTACAAAAACCCTGTAACTCTGTGAAGTCTGTAAAACGTTATTCCGATCCCGCCCCAGGCTGTGGTTATTTGCCTCTGCTAGATCACGTAAAATATTTGTGGAAAAAAAAAAAAAACAACAATGTAAAGATCACATTTTTCAAATGTGTTTGAAAGAAAAAAAAAAAAATCAGTAATCTTTTATTAAACATGACTGATAGATAAACCTGGCTTAGGTTTTTTATTCTGTATTGGTCAGTCACAAATTTGTCTATTTTCATTTTGATCATTATGTCTGCACTGGTCAGAACTGGCACCATTCAGGTGGATGAAGCAGTGCAGCATCTGTAGCTGGAGAATATACCTGTGTAAGCCAACACACACTGCAACCTGCTGTAAGCCAAAACACTACTGGTCCATTTCATAGGGCGCACTTCTTTTAAGACTGCTCTAAGAACTTGTTTAAGAGACACCGGCAAGCCCAATGCTGCCAGCTGCACATACTCTTTGGAGCTTCCAGTGTGAGCTGGAGCCAGGGCAGCTTATCTGGTAATTTATGGCTGCGCACAGGCGGCTTGCTGTCTCAGAGAGCAGGCCAGTCATTAGGCTGCGAAGCGGCTGCCTCTACCTTAGCCGCGCGCTGGACGGCCCCCCTATTAGGAACAGCAGTAATGAGGGGGATGAGAGCCGCTAATTTGAAAACTTGGACACGGCCAGAAGACCATATGGCAAGCATTTATCCCTTCTGAAAGCCATGCTAACCGTCACTTACATGATTAGAACAAGATTCTACAGTGGTCGAGCCCCCACCTCTTTCTTTTCCCCCAATCTTTGTTACCAACGGGTAAATTAATAACTGTTTCAAAAACACTGTCGAAAAACAGTTGACTGGTAAAGGCTTAGAAATTGGTTACTGTGTCATTCTTTCCCATTATAATGGAGCGTGTAGCACTAGTTAAGGCTTAAAAGGTCAAAACAAAGACAAACTGACAGATCTGATTAAGGTATTTTCCCCAAAATATCATCCCAGTGACATAGCTGACACTTACTCCTGAGTACCGGCAGTCTAAACTAAAAGAATGTCTTAAAAACCTCACCTCGACTCGATCGTTTACTCTAACATCATGCCATAGAAAAGACTACACAATATTAAAACATCCCATACCCATTAACGAAGACTTTATTAGCATATACCTACCACAGCCTTTTGGTGCTTGGAAATTTGATGAAATTAGATTTCGATTTGAATTATATTTACCAGGCTGCACAACCGTCTAGCTAAATATGGATCAGTTATGAACAGAAAATGTGTTGTGTGGCACAAAGGAGTAGAAGTAAAGGGTTCTGTTCAAATACAGAGATGCAAAGCAGACACTCCAGCTGAGAGAGTGCCTGGTGTCCTCTAGTGTATATCACTTACAGAAGAGCAAACAGTTGCATATTTCACACTGTACAAAGTGCATCTCAAAGTGTTGCATGGAAAATACTATACTATAAACTGGATGTTGACCCTTGTCATGGCCTCTTGGAATTTTTTAGAGGTCCACAGACTACAGAATCATCCATGTTTCCTGAAGGAAATGCCCAAACCACCTTAACCAGCTGCTGGTTAATTGAGTGGTATGCCTCTCGACTCCAAAACAATCACCAAAACAATATGGTAAAGTGTCTGCATAACTGCCATTATTGACCCAATTTATCCCTCAACAAGATCCTGAAATACTTAAACTCCTCCACTTGTGGCAATAACTCCTTCCCAACCACGCTACCTTTTCCTGGTGGAGCACCATAGCCACAGATTTGAAGGAGCTGATCCTCATTCCTACAGTTTTACACTAGGCTGCAAACCTCAGTGCAAGCTGGAAGTCACAGCCTCATGAAGCCAACAGAACCACATCATCTGCAAAAAGCAAAGATGCAATCCTGAGGCCGCCATACTGGTCACCCTCTGGTCCTTGACTGCACCTTGAAATACTATCCATGAAAATCATGGATTGGGGACAAGAGGCAGCTCTGACAGAGTCCAACACCCACTGAGAAAGGGCTTGACTTAGTTGCAAGAATAAAGCATTTGTAGCGGGACCAAATGGGTCATAAAAAGCACTCCTGATACCCCATATTCCTGAAATAACCCCCAACAGAACCTCAAAGTTACTAAAAATACTAGTAAATGCCATAATGCGACTTGTCAAGAAGCAATGAAAATCAGGAGAATATTTTGACCATTACTTTGTTAACCTGCTGCATATTTCATGTAACTCACCACTGCTAGAATCCATCATGCTACAAATCATTAAACATCC
This sequence comes from Hepsetus odoe, assembly GCA_017165825.1. Taxonomy (NCBI): domain Eukaryota; kingdom Metazoa; phylum Chordata; class Actinopteri; order Characiformes; family Hepsetidae; genus Hepsetus; species Hepsetus odoe. Next base: position 14,490,151 of record CM029367.1, read on the forward strand.
CAAAATCCTGCAGCTGAACCGCTTCATCATGTTATTTGAAAGAGATGCGCATGGTTGTGATACAAAAAAGCATTGCAGTTTTGAACAAACTGAAAAAAAGAGTCCCAGAGAACTGCAGTGTAAAGAGAGTGTGGAGTGAGGTCAGAGTGACCAAGTAGCTCGGTCTGTTCTCAGTTCAGAGTGTGCACTGAGTGAAGGCATGTTAGATGAAGAGAAAGTGTGTATGTGTAGACAATAAGGGTTGTACTCTTCCATGATAATTAAGTTTCTTATAAATCAGATTGCTGCGTGTCTAAACATCTACGTATTTTCTACATTCCCGTCTGAAAAGTGAAAGTGAAAGTGACTGCTTGCGAAACACAGCACACCGTGAGACACAAGGAAATTCAACCACTGCATTTTACCCATGCACGCACCCCTGCCCCGGTTCTCTTTCAGTTTAACAGCAACATAAAGTATAGCAAAACTAGTGATACAACAATACAGATCATCATACCAATACGATAAATGAGCCATCGATAACCGATCGCTTTACTTAATCATCTTCAGTGGATAATTTTATACATTTAACATTTTTTTCATAATAACAAAACATTTTAGTGTTCACAAAAAGGTACAGTAAGCAGCTATAGGCCGGTTAGAGGACCTGTTAGTTATCTTCGCCCCTCACCTAGTTAGTATATACTCTCATAAGACTCACAGTAACAGGCCCAGATGTACAGCAGCTAGATCCTCTCGCCTTTGACCCAGTTATCCCTTTCCCAAAGGGCTGACCCAGGTGAAAACTGCCCATCCTCCAATCAAATTATGGCCAGCGCCCATAGGCTGTGGGCAGCAGGAGGGGTTAACGTCAATATTTCACTGAGGTGGAATTAGGGTCAGGTTGGGAATGGACAGAGCTAATCTGAGTTGTTGCGGTAATGTACATAGGGCCTCATCTGGGTGCTCTGCTTCTATAATGAAGCGTATGCTAAGCATCACTTTATTTCTGCTCAAAATGGTGACATAATGGTGACATAATGGGAAAAGCTGCCTCATCTTCTGATGACACATTTTCCTTATTCCACACAATGAGACAGGGAGCCTATATTAAGACATACTCTTTGACTAGGGGTGTAAATATACTGGATATTAATTGAAATTTGAAGTTTAGTTTATTGTAGCGAGACACAATTAAAGTGTTTAATTTAGTACCACAAACAAGCTTTTTGGGCCAGAAAACACAGAAGCAGGTGCTTCAAATAAAACATGCGGGAACTTACTTTGCATCGCAGCTATGTGAGACAGCGGTTTCTCTAAAGACACACTGAGCCCAGTCATGCACCAAGCTTTTCAAAAAAAATCTTTTTTGAAAAGTTTCATCAGTACTATTTTTTTTCTCCTCAAAAGTTTCTCTACTTGTGTGTAACTCTGCTTATCAGTCTCACAAAGAGACAATGTATCAGCTCATGAAATTTTGGAAAATGTTAGCTTTTAATTCACTTAAATTTTTTATTTCATTTCTGCTTGAAAGCTGAATATGAGATGTTTTATATTTTATTATATGACTTGAGTGTGCTGACGTCATCACTGTGACGGCAGACCTGTCATACTGCAAAAAAACACGGTCACATTTCCATTATTCTTTTATTTAACTCGTTGCTATTCGTCCATCATTTAATTAGCCAGCTAACTACTCTATAATTTTACATTTTAATAGTACAGTGAGGCAGAAGCTATAGATCTTAAAACCCAAAAGTTAATGGCATTCCTGTTTATAGATGTTCTATGGTTCTACATTTAAAATGCTGGTGAGAGAGAATTAGCATCTGGGAAATGTGTAAAACACAACACACAAGCTTTCCTCAGTAAAACCTCCTACAGCCACAACAAGGCCCTCACTGACAGTAATCTGGGTTCCCACCCACACAGTGACTCGCCCCCCAGGCTTCAAGATGGGTTATTGCCCCTTATTCTGCTGCTGGAATTAGCCTGCTCCAACTCAGACTGGATTACCCAGCCTCTCTGTGCTCTTTGCACCGGCCACTTTAACTGAAGGTTAGAAACAAATTCCACTCTCCTAATCTAGCCCACACACACAGTGTACCTTTATAATCCCTGGGATTAGTCTAGCCTTTCCTCTCCAGACGTGTTCTGCTGCCGCTGGCTCTTTGAGCCATCAGCGAAGTGAGCAGCTACAGACCGGAAACATTGGTCACCCTCTTCATCACATGGCTGATCCCAGATCAGTTGCAATATACTCGCTTCTAATCTCAGCCATCATAAACCAAACAACAAAGCTAACCTATTAGAAGGCATGATTTGGCACTGTGAGAAATAAAGCAGGATGCTGTCTTACTGGTCACTCAGTAGATGCTGTATAGCCAGAATTTGATTGATCAGTGATTGATTCCCATAAAAATAGCTTCCTTTTCAAAATGACCATGCATAACACAACAGAGCACTAATGTAGGATGCTAAGATTCACTGTGCTTGAATACTGGAACATTTTGAAAGGCTGAACAAACAAATGGTGGCCATAAGTGTTTCATGATTCATGACATCAAATTATTATGAGATTCACAAACAACTGGAAAGGCCAAAATGCTCCAGCAAAACGGCATTATCACTTTTAAAAGTAATGACAGCTATAAGTACAATGATTGTCATTTACAACAAGCAAGGATAGGAAGAAACTAATCAAACAAAACATACATTTAAAAACATTACGGCACTATAGAGATATTCTAAACACTGCTTTTTCATGAATCTGATGCAGTTCTACACTTTTCACTAATATGTGCAGTTGTTCAGTATTCAGACACAGAGTGAGTCTTCAGTCTGTAGCTGTTTCCTAATCACCTTATCCAGGAAGAAGAGGAAAGCAAACCAACACTCAGAGCGACAGCAAGAGGGCAGCACAAGTCTCTGACTAAGATGCGGTTCTGCTGACTCTTCCACTAAACACTCTGGGCAGGTAATGTCATTCCTAGAGCAAAGAGCAAGGGTCAGACAGTGGATGGAATGCACATGTCCATGTACTGTGCAGTCTCCCCAGTAACTACAAGGGCCCATGCATGCTCCAGAGAGAGCAGTGTCGAAGTCTGTAGCGTCTGAAAAAAGCCACGCTGAGATAACCTCATTATTCTCCGTTTTCGATTGTAGGTTGCAGAAAGAGAAAGCGAGGGAGGAGGCGACAGACAACAAAAGCTGGGTGTGCTGCAGCCTCTGTGGTGTGAGCCAGATGACCGGCTCTTTCTTTCCTCCAGTCAGGCCGCGAGACAAATCAGCAGGAAGCCTGGGTGAGAACAGTGAAGGGTGGGAGACCAGTCCCCTACACAGTGCCTACAACCGCCCCCCTCCAAACACACACTCACACACACCATTCACGGGCTTTGACTACAGCAGTCATCTGGAGAGCCCACAACAAACAGGTGTTCCGTTTCACACACACGCACACATACACACACACCCCTCACCCGTGGAGCAAACTGTTGGGGAGGCCAGTCTGTAAGCAGCTGCAGCTATAATTATCCAGAGGGCTGCGGCGGCTAGTGCAGCAGAGGCTTTGTGTAAAAAAAAAAAAAAAAAAAGTTTGGCTAAAGGAGGCGATGAGGAGAAAAGGATGTGAATTATTTATGGGGGTCCATGCATGCAAAAGGGAAACTATACCCACAAAGATCTGTCTGACCAGCAGATGCGCGCATATGCACACACCACTAGTTTTTGATACAAAGCGAGGACATGGGGTCAAAGTATGCTAGGTGTTCTACATGTACTCTACTACATTCAAAACAAAGATGGAAAAAAGAACTTTTGTAACAAGTTCTTCAAATGTTTTAGCCATATTTACAGTGAGTATTTGTTTATCTGTTGATTTAACATGAACAGATATGAATGAAGTAATAAACTATCAAAACATTTACCTTAAAGAGAATTAAATAAATGATCTACAGTGCATTTTAAATACAAATTTCATGTATCATGTATGTCTACATGCATAAAGCGAATGGAAAAGCTCTGTGCTGAGCACCGCATCTAGATTATGTTACGTACACCTTCACATACACACATGGACAGTGTGAGGATGCAGTGAGGATAGAGGAAAAAAGGTTCAACTTGCACTTAAACACACAATAGTATGCCATAACTAAACATGGCAAACAAAAATTCCAACTCAGGTACTCAGACCCCAATATTTGCAGGCTAACTAGCAGAGAAGGCTAAAAATCTTCATGAGAAATTTAGCGCAAGTGTTCGTTTTCCCTCTGCAACACCTGTCAGGACCGCCTTGCCACTGAACAAAAACGCAATATTCCTGTTCCACTCACTGTCCCCGTCAGCTCAGCGAAACAGAGCAGCTAGTTCTATACAGTCCCACACCAGGAAAAGAAAAGGCTGCCCCACATTCACCAACACTACTGCTTCTGCCTCCACCAGGGAACCAGGACCTGCATTTAAAGTCACATACAAATTTACCTCAACTTTTCAGTGGCATGCAATGACTAGCTGGATCTGAGCTGAGCACTCGTTTAAGTGAAAGTGCGGCGATAATTTCTTAGGATGTGACTACACTACTATTCTTTCCAAAGGTTTTCTTGTTACTGGATGAGTTGTCAGTAAATAGACTTACCTAGTTGTGTTGGTTCAGGTCAGGGTCAGGAGACAGGCACCGGAAAAGAAAAAGATAAAGACAAACATTTAGTCATTGAAAGGCCCTAGCAAGAACAAATGGATATGGAACCACAGTTAGAAGTGAGTAATATGGCAGAAATATAATATGATGCTTCAAAAAACTGAAGTTATGTGTGATATGTAACAGTGTGTTTTGTCATCTAAAATGATAGAAGACAAATCGTTGGCCAGGGCTGCAGCCAGGGAACACGCACACATTTACATTTATGGCATTTAGCTGATGCTCTTATCCAGAGCGACTTCAATGTCCTATTTACAGGGACAGTCCCCCTGGAACAATTCAGGGTTAAGGGTTTTGCTCAGGAAGCCAATGGTGCTAGTGCTAGAGGTGGGGTCCAAACCTGAGACCTCTTGGTTCATAGGTCCCTACCACTACACCACCACCACCTTCACACACACAGATACACTATACTTTGCTGAGCATGTTCAACCACTATGTCAAAGAGGACAGACTCAATAACTGTTTTTGAAACAAACTGAAATTTGAGGTTTAAAATTTTCACTCTGAGATCAAGTTATTTAACCACCAGTGGTATTTTTTTGTGCATTCTTTAATTTGAATGGCACCCTAAGTAAATACTCATAACTTGATCCCAGAGTGAAAATTTTAAACCTCTTAAATTTCAGTTTGTTTCAAAAGCAGTACAAAACAAACAAGTCATCAGAAAATTGCCTTTTATTACATTGTACGACCCCGATTTGCCAACATAATGCCTCGTGAGATTAGAAAACACGTACCATCCAATCGAAGACCACTCAATGTGTAAATGAGCAACGGAACTTCAGACATTTTTACCCATCTTTACTGAGGGTGCAATTAACTACGGAGCTGGTCATCATTTAAGCAATCTGGCTGAGAATCAGGTTTGTATGCAGAAATGCAAACCGCAACGTTAAATGCATATTACATGGTAGAGTAAGTATACACTATTATATGTAACAATAAAGTTTTAAATGAAACAACATAAAAGAGGTCCAAGTAGTTCTACTTCCTGAGCTGAAGGTGGAGCTGTGGGACACCTGCTACACAACTGCGTCACACCAGAACCCCATTACCACTCAGTCAACTCCTTTAATGGAAGTTTAACCGTTGTGGTCAGTGTAAAAAGCAGTGCCGCAGCAATGTCTTTATGAGTGACAAGGCACCCTCTCGGTTCTCCCCGTTTCCTCTCATTTGTGCTCCACTCTGTCACATGGCTGGTGTGCTTCTACACTCTGAACAGCTATAAGATTTACAAGCACTAGAGTGGTTTGGTTGTACAACCAATAGTGGATTTCACCAGTTATCCAAAGCACTCTGCCAGCCATAACATCCTCGGTGGCTCTGCTGCTGGAGGTGCGATAAGTTTGCGATACCTGTATCTGTGTCCCGATAAACATCAATCTGGACTCGTGTGACATTAGAGATGCAGACGAGAGGTTCTTCCTCACTTACTGGAGAGGTTGCACAAGTTCAAGCAGGCTGTGGGCAGCAAACTGAATTAAGACATTCAAAAGTGCCCAATGTCAACACCAAAACAGCGGTTTGATTGTTCACAATGGTTTATTGTTGTTCTTGGCACTATAGTACATTGCCATTGCCTAATAGTGAACTTGTCTTGTTGAAAACAGGAAACCATGATAAAGGCGCATAAAAGAAATGTTTGTTTTGTCGGGTTAGTGGCACCATAGACTTCCTCATTTGCATACCAATGAAAAAACTCTTCTCAAAACACAAAAGCAGTTGTCTTTTGGGGGGGGTGATTGGAAGTGGGGGTGGGGTAGCAATACAAGGAAGACCTCTGCTTTTGAGCAAAACAATCCACGTCTTTGTTTAATCCCAAAGAGACGCTAAGCCTTGCACCGTGCCTGTTTCGAATAGCAATTAGCAAAACTTGCCTGGCCCTTCAGACTAGCCCGAGACACTGGAGGTCACAGCAGGGCCTGATATTGGCCAGCTTGTCCTGAGATGAGCCAGAGATCACACGTACAGCAAGTACACCCCTTCCTCAAAGCAGCTGAGAGGCCATACAAATAACCACTTCTCAATGTGCTGCTTCCGCACTGAAATGTCAGCTTCCTCTCTGGTGTCTGTAGCATTCAGTTGTCTGCACAAGACTTATCTATGCTACCCTCCTTACCAGTTGCATAAGCAAGCACAAAATTGGCCTTTAAAGCAGCCAGTATACAGACATACACAGCTGCACCCAAGCCAAAGCAATGCAGCTTCATTTCCCCTAAACAGCCCATCCTCAGCCGTCTCCTTTGTCAGCAATGCCAATATTCAGCTTGAGACTGAATGGTAATCGGTTGCATAATAAATTGTTCTTTAACTAAGCAAAGCTTTACGTGAACTTGGACACCAGATGGGAGCTTATGTGGGTTTGGGGTTTTATCTACAAGTAACAACCACTGGCTTAGGCCACAAGCCATATTGGAAAATTGTGTAGGTAGTGCTTTTAGGCTGAGTCGTTTTAAGGACTTAATCTTGTCAGAAGGCTCAGGTGCACTCTATTTCTAGATGACTCTTCCTAGTCGGGTCTCAGTCATGACATCACAGCAGTCTCCCTCTATCTTACCCAGTTCACGTATTGGTGAATTATGAGAACAGGTTACCTAGAGACCATATTTGCCACCTTCGGAATGTGACATTTATTTCTCTGAAAACATGCACTGAGCTACATTAGTAATGGGCCTATCCAAAAACTGAGCAAAGCACATCCACACGGTTCGAATTGTGGTGCGTTTTAAAGTCCATTCCACAAAATACACAAACATATTTGCTTTTATAAGCCCCCTGTGTTAGCAAAGGAGCGTGGAGAGGTTGAGTTGTTTTTGTTGTTGCTACTTAAGCCTAACTTCCTCCAATAAGCTCCTGAAAGGGTGTCCCTTGGCACTTACACTTCCTGAGATCCTAAGAGTGAGCCAGTGAGGTTTTGTGGTTTCCCAGAGCAGGTCTATGGATCAGGACCAAAAGAGGCTCGGCTGACAGGAAATAGGGAACAAAGCCGTGTCCAGAGCTTTTTTCTCTACCCCGAGGCAATGTGTCAACACGGTGCCACCTACAATGTTACACTAATTTAAAAACAAAGTCTGTCCAGTTAGAGGGATAATAACGCAGGCCCCAAACACCAACGTCATTTAAACACGCAGGTAAACAAGAGCCCCTTTCATGCACTTTTACCCAGTTAAAATGATGATTAAACAGGAAGAGGGTAAGTCGGAGGTTACGTTAAAATATCAGAAAGTTAACACTGAAGTTTATCTGCGCAAGACTAAGTACTTCAGACTTAGAACCACAGAAAACAATCAGAGAGCTTATGAGCAAACAGAAGCCAATAAAACAGCAGTAAATACAGCAATGCTGAGTGACTCCTGGATGTATCTTGACAGTTTTATTTTTGAGTTTAGTTCTGGGAGGGTAAACAACTTTGATGGCCTCAAATGTACGAAAGCAGCACAACATGGTTGATAAGGCAAAATGTCGGTTTCAGAATTGTTGTTAGGGCTGGGTTTTTCATTTTCCAAACCTTTTTCAACTGGGAACATTACTTTTCAGCATTAAAACATGTGGTCACAAGATTTATTCAGTGTTGAATATTTGAAATGTATAGAAAATTACATGATGTTTGTTCGTGCAGCTTGTAAATGAAAATCACGTTAAAGTGTCCTAAATTTCGTACCACCGTTGCAGAGGACTCTGCGGTGGATTGTGGGTAAATGCTGACATATCTATATACTGACCTGGACATTATTATGAATAATAAAAAACATTTATTTTTTGGAGGTTACAATAAAGTAGAATGAAAAGGCATATTTTACCACAGTAGCCATGTGTCATGCTCTCCAGGACTACATTTAATGCATGAACAAATACTGAATTGTGATGTACTAAATGTACATTTCTAACTAATACAGATCACTTTATTCTCTGCAATTATCTGTTTATATAAATAATATTGCGCATCCACAGGAAGATTTACTTGACCATGAGACACAAGAGGGTCTCAACTGTTACCAAACCACATTGCTGCTTTTACCTCATCCATTATAACACGCAGTAAGGACATCTGGCAACCTGAGTGGGGGCCATAGGGTAATGACAATAACTCTTTTAAAAAGCTTCATGCCTCATGTGACTAACACCTGAGACCAGACCGCATGAAGCATTAAGAAAAGTGTTTTTGGTGGGGTATGGTTAAGGGACTGAGGCATATTCAGACTGATTTTTCTTTGAATGCCATTTGGTCATTCTTCAAGAAACCTCCTTGAAGACAAAACACCTTAACAATTCACATGTCCAACTGTGTACTTTGGGAATACACACACTTCAAGAGAACAATGCAGCCTGAGCTAGCTCACAGAGCAGGCATCTCCTTGGCAACATCAGGATGTACATAATGCAAGAGAATTCTGGGCACTTAATGCACGCACTTGGCACATGAGCTATCTGGGAGCAGATGCGCAGTGGAGCACGCAGATAGGGGTTAACCCCATCCCAGACACACTGTACAGAAGTGGAGGAGGCCCAAGTGGGCCTAATCCTTGCCGCAGCCCAGCTTTTTGTCTGCTATCCATTATTATTGATATGGCCCCTTCGCTTAGTACCATCTGTAGGCTTTATGCACACGGCTGCACGCTTTGTTCCAGGAGAGGCTCATGTACAAAGGAAGTCCACTCACGAGCAGCAGCTTGGCCCCTTCGGCACTAAGGGGAGCTGGCCCCCTTCGTCACTTGGGGCCTCCCCACCCTTGCTCCAGCCCTCAGCTCTGGGGCACCACAGCCCAACAGCTGCCATGCTCCAAAAAGCCAGGCCATGGACAAGATGCTGTGACTGGGGCCCCAATGTGCCTCTGTCTCGCGTGCAGCTGGGCCTGCCACGCAAGGCAAGGGGGACCTACAACTGAATGTTGCTTTGTGGGCACAGAGCCCTTGCCTGTTAATCCATGCAATAGGATTTGCGCTGAAGCAGTTGAGCAAACAACGGTGTAAATGAACTCTGTGTTTACACCTCAAGCAGAATGGTTAAACTGAATGGCCTAAGGGGCTCTGGGCTCAAAAGCAGTTCGATGAGATGGACTGATCAACTTTTTTCAGGTGTGTTTCGAATCTGATAACTGTATTTGGCTTTACCAATATCGATATTAAAGCTCTAAAGCTATTAGAGCTATTAGAGTTATTATTATTATTGGTTTTATGTGTAAGGTTAGATGAGGCTAAACCATAGCATTTCCTATTAAAATCTACAAAAATGCATACAATTTAATTGTATTCCAAAGCAAATTACTTGAACTGAAGTTTAAGGATATTTCACATAAAAACATATGTTAAAGGTAAGAGTGCATGTGACACTTAAGTGGAATGCTATGCTTTATCATCCAGTACTTTCCATACAAAAAAATGATAATTTTCCCACAACTGATCGATTTGCCCAGGATGCAGGAAATTAGCATTATAACAGACCTTGTCTTGAAGATCTCCAGCTATGGCTATCTCCATCGCCAGACCGATAAAGGAAGACAAAAGACTAGAGAAGAAAACTATCAGTAATCAGCTATGCAGTATCTGACATTTTTCGAATACTTAATAAAATCAATAAAAAAAAATGCAATAACGATACAGAAATAGCCTATATCTGAAAAGATACTTATTTTTTTCAATAAAACTTGGTTAGCCTTCATTTACCACAAATTTCTTCATTAGTGAGGCTTGGGATGGTAGCGATCAGCTTGCGGCATTGCTGAGATGTTACTGAAGCCCAGGCTGCTCGGAGAGTTGCATGTAGTTAGTATGTATTTTTGGTGTTTTTTCATCTTACATTTACAGCATTTAGCAGACACTCTTATCCAGAGCGACTTCCAATTCCTGGTTACAGGGACAGTCCCCCTGAAGCAACTCAGGTTTAAAGGTCTTGCTCAGGAACCCAATGGTGGTAGTGCTGGAGGTAGGATTCAAACCTCCATAGGTCGGCAGGCAAGTGTCCTACCACTAGACCACCACCACCCCATCTTGACACCCTACGGGGTTAAAGATAGCACAATTGAGGGCAAAATAAAGCCCAGTAATATGATCTATAAACTTTTCTACAGTAGTTCTAACACTGTGGGGAGATGTCAGGTCCTGCTGGGCATCTTTATTAAAGCGTGTCAGCAAATGGAAGCGTGAAGTGCTCTAAAATCTCTAGGTTGATGGCCATTGAGTTTGGACCTGATGAAACACAGTGGACCAACAAAAGCGGATGACATAGCACCTTAAATCATCACAGACTACGGAGCTTCACACTGAATTTCAAGCTCCTTGGATTGTGTGCCTCTCCACTCTTCCTCCAGACTCTAGGACCTTGTTGTCTAAATGAAATTCAAAATTCCTTTTCATCTGAGCAACCACTGAGCAACATTCCAGTTTGTTTTCACCTAAGCCGAGGTACAACTCTTCTGACATCTGCCTCTGGCCCAAGAATGGCTTGTTCCCAGGAATGCAACAGTTGTAGCCTCTTTGCTGAAGATGGCCTGTGTTGCTGATACTTGATACACTGACAGCAGCTTCGGTCCAATTCTGGTAAAGTTATCCCAATTTTTAAATCAATTTATTTTTGGACATTCCTCCTTAAGGCTGCTGTCATCCCTATTGCTTGTGCTCCTTTTCACACCACATATTTGCCTTCAAGACAGCTTTCCATTAACATGCTTCAAATGCAGCACTCTACAAACAGCCAGTCTTTTTAGCAATGACCTTCTGTGGCTTTTCCTCCTTGTAAAAGGTGTCGATGATCATCTTCTGGAAACCTGTCAGGTCGCCCCATGACTATTATTGCGTGTACTAAACAACCCAAAAGATACTCATTGTACAGACACTTTGGCAGCGGTGACCTAGTGGTTAGGGACTAGGCCCCAGGATAAGGAGGTCATGGGTTCAAATCCCAGACCAGTAGGTTGCCTTGAGGTACCCTTTAGCAAGGTACCCTCCCTTACTGCTCCATGGGCACTGAACACAGCTGCCCCCGATGCATGATATGGTATGTGTGGGTTAAATGAAGAGAGTACATTTTGATGTGTTTCACTGTGAGCTCTGCTGTTTCACAATGACAAATAGTCACTTTCACATGTACTATTTGAACAGTAATTTAATCACAACTGAAATGAAGTATTCTAATTCGACAAAATGCAATAAATGTTTTTATGGAATTATGGAATTTTCTCTGTTTTCTATGGAATCTGGATTGGTAATGTCCGTCTGATATCAGCAGGCTTTGTAAAATCACTTTTAACAGCAACCTTTGTTGCTTTAATGTACAAAACAATTCTTTTTCCTGACCTGATCACTGCTCACGTCAGCAAGCACAATTTGTGCTGTCTGCGCAGCAGAGTGTGACGCAGCTTTGGCGTAGCTGGACACTGGCCGGGGGAGACTGGCTCAGTTCATTGTGTTCCCGTTCAACACCGTGATTCAGGAGCTGTTTATAGTGGGCCGCTCAGCCCTCACTCCCTTCAATCTTGCAGTACTATGGCGGTGGGCCGGAGAGCGTGGTGCGCATAGTAATAATAATTCTGGCTAAAAATAGTCCCCCAGCAGACATTTCCTCATAACAGAGAGCTGGCGCACTGCACTATAAGAAAGCGCATGGACAAAAACCCTCACCAGGTCTAGCTTTCTACGCTGTGTTTAGCTCAGTGTGGCAGAACCAAGGTCAGCATATGTTGAATGCTCTGAGACATATATTGAACTTCCAAAAAGAAATGAAGATTTTAGGCCAAAAGTGGCATTAGCCTCTTTGTAGGCAGTATTACTCCAGCGGAGGCTTCGTTTACTGCAGTACCATCCTGGAACATGGTTGAGGTCCCATGCAAGGCTCCATCTCAAGGGGTTGCTCACTCTCCTGATCCGCTGAAAGGCACTACAAAAAGTTCATATGCTATGAAAATCTCACCAAAAAATATAGTAAACGAGGTACTGCCATGTCTTGACAACATCTATAGAAGAATTTCTAAGACATCTATGGAAGGAAAAAAAAAAAAGTGCCCCACAGAAATGCAAAGTTGCCCTTCTAGTATCAAGACAAGATAAAGAACATTTAGAAGGCACCAGTCCTCTGAGACATGCTGAAAGGTGTACTCTAGTTTTTCATTACTGACAGCAATGCCTAACATGTAATGACGTCCAAGAACGCTGAGCTGAGCTGAGCTAACGTTCCACTAGACAGCAATGCATTTTTTTTTTTAATATTTTTTTATAAACAGCCAACTTGTTGCCTGGTGCTACTGAAATTAAACTGCCTAGATGGGGGGAGGGTTTATAAGTCTCTAAAAAAGAGGGGAAGTAAATAAAAGTGCCTTTGAGGTCATGAACAAAAAGAACTAAACATTTCTTCTTAAAGTGACATTCCACAGCAGAGGTTTAAAAAGAGTTGCTCTAATTCAGAGGTGAGAGCAAGGGCAGCAGAGGTTACACGAGTGGAGAGAGACCACTTTGGACTAAGAGCTCTCTTGGTAAGCAGCCTCATCAGTGTCTGTGGAGAAGTATGATGATGAGCATGGAGCAGAGAGGGATTATTAGCTGTACAACTCTGGCACAAAGCTGCCAGCCGGGGTTCCATTGGAGATGGCTAAAAATAATACCCACCCTCTTGCCCTTGGACACTCAAACTCTGTGTCTCCACAGATGACAATGTCAGATGAAATATCGTATGAAATTTAAAAAAGCCTTGGCAGTGAGAAAGACAGAGCACAGGCACATCTGGTGATTAACCTTCAGCAGAAGAGATGTGTGACAGAAAGTGATGGCGGACGGTGGCACACTGTGAGCGCAGGGAGGAGTGACCTGTCAGTGTGCAAGGGCTGTGCAGTCTGCTGAGAGCAACACGTTGCAAGGTCAGGTGACCTGAAAGCACCCTGTGGCTAACACCTCTCACCATTAGTCTGACATTTTATGGTGAGAGGGCGAGATGTGTTGATGCATTCCAGAGACACGAGGACAGGGAGACTTCACTTACCATGGCCTTCATTGGCAACTGACATCAAATTCTTAAACTAACAGGTCATTTAAGAAAGTTTGTAAACCATTTGCACAGCTCCTACTTTCATAAAAACGCCTTTTTCTTTGCTGAACAAATCATTGGAACAATGAAAAAAGTTGACAATGCGAGAAGCTGTAGAAGCTGTATTTTTTGGGAAATACATAATGTATAAGCAGATGAGAATAGCAGATACCTGGTGAGAAATGGAGAGGCATTTTACTACAAAATGGCAAGCTGGTACGAAAAACTGAGTGGGTAATGAGGCAGTAAAGATATAAACAAACACTAGTCCTTTCAGCTTATTATTTCATTTTTTACATGATTAGATGTTTGGATTGCATCACTAATTTTACCTATAGTAAATAGAGCAAATATACTTGTGAAACTGTAATAAACAGAGTAGACATGTGAAAATATTGAGTCCATCCATCCATCCATTATCTGCCGCTTGTCCCAAACGGGGTCGCGGGGGAGTGCTGGTGTCCAACCCAGCGCACACAGGGCGAGGACGGGGGACGCACCCTGGACAGGTCGCCAGCCCATCACAGGGAGGAGCGGGACGGGGACGGCACCTTGCTCAAGGGTACCTCAGGGCAATCTATTGGGAAGGGGTTCGAACCCCTGATCCTCTGATCATGTGGCCAACGCCCTAAACACTAGGCCACCGCTGCCCTTCAGACTGGTTATCTGTCTTGTAAATACTGGATCTTCCATTTCACCAAATTACTTCTGATTAAGCCTTTGATCCGGAACATCAAGTCAGTTTTATTTATATATCCCTTTCAACAACAGTTTTTTTTTCCAGAATCCAGATCTGCGCCCCTAGTGAGCAAGCTGAAGGCAACAGAGGCAAAACTCCCTAAAACTGGAGGAAGAAGCTTTGGGAGGAAGCGCATTTTATAAGTTAAATAGATTTAAGCACTGATTGCTGGGAAAGAAAGAGTTATTATTAAAGAGATCCATTAGAGTCTGTAATTAGGAGTTCAATAAATGGTTACTAGCTAATACTAGTAGCTCTGTTTGAGTCAGTAGAGCTTTTGGTGGTCTAGGTTTTTGTCAGCAGCTCATGCAGATGATCAAGTAAACTTTAGCTGAACGTAAATGTTGAAATTTGACAGACAGTTTTGTAATGTCATTCAATAAAAAAGGCAACATGATATGCAATCCGTATGATCCATTATAAAAAATGTTTAAATTTTATAAGCAATGAATTTCAAAATACCTCCTGTGATACTGACACATGAGAAAATTGCCTCAGCAAACAGTAATGTTGATCTAACTACTGTGTATATACCAGGCAAAAATCCTTCATAAAGACATTGTGCAGACATCATACAATGTTACTTCAAAGCATCTTCAATTCATCTCTAGCAAAGGAAGAAAACAGCTTTCTGATGGCTTTCAAGAGTGCATTCCTTCTCCTCCCCAATCCCCCCCATCTCTCTATGTCTCTCCCCCTCACTACCATCCCCTCTCCTCTGCGCTCTCTATCCTGCCCAGCAAATTAGATCGATTAAGAAGAGGAGGTGTGGCTCCCCGGGGCATAGCCCCATGGGATTCTGGGCTTGGCACTCTGATTTTCACAGCTTGATGGACTCGCTCCCTTCTGCTTCACCCCAGATGACTCCACATTTCAGGAAAGAGGGATTTCCCCAGAAATCTTTCCAAGAGAAAGAGAGTGGCTGCTTCAGAAATGACATGATGAACATTGAGTGGGAGAATTGGAGGAGTAGGCACAATGATCAGAATCACAGTGTGTGTGTATGTATGTATATATATATACACACACACACACATTTACATAAAACTTACATTACAACACTGCTCTATGCATGGAGAGCTACAGCTAACCACAACACCGTAATTGGGTTTAAATTATTTTCTGTTTTTCTGTTGCCCTGTTCCCTAAGATGGACAACATCATTCCAGTATTCTAAGAAAAACACTTCAAAGATCAAAGGCATGAAACATCTGATGGCCATTCCTTCTGCATAGCACTGTCAATAGGCTCAAGCCAAATCTACTATATTCGGATCTGCTTTTTTAAAATGGACACAAACTCAGATT
This sequence comes from Hepsetus odoe, assembly GCA_017165825.1. Taxonomy (NCBI): domain Eukaryota; kingdom Metazoa; phylum Chordata; class Actinopteri; order Characiformes; family Hepsetidae; genus Hepsetus; species Hepsetus odoe. The sequence continues at coordinate 14,505,884 of CM029367.1, forward strand.
TCCACATTTAAAATCTCATCAAGTCTAGTGTAGTCACATAATCCACTTTGGTTTGATGGGAACTTGGCCAACCAACAATCTATCCCCTTACAGGAGCTCTCTCTACTAAAATACACTGTGTGCACAATTATTAGGCAAGTGAGTATTTTGAGGATTAATTTTAATCTGGAACAAATACAGAGCTATCAGTCAATCAAACATTTTAATAACCCTGAAAAATCTGAAACTTTTACAAAGGAAATGTGAGTGTGAACATTCTCAGGGGACATCATGTGTGCACAATTATTAGGACGCAGAATTATTGTGCAACTTAATAAAAGAAAATTAAAAAATACCATCTCACTTGCTTATTTTTATCTGATAAAGTGAGAATAGTAAACAAACTCAAAATTTACAAATAAACATTTCAGACATTTCAGAAAATGAGGGGGCCGTGTCATTATTCTTTCATCTTTAAGATTGGATGGAGCATCGTCCTGCATAAAATCATGGACTTCTTGAAAGATGTAGAACTTGAACTGCTACTTGAAAAAGGGTCTTCTAAAAACTGGCAGTAGGTCTGGGAGTTGATTTTGATTCCATCCTTAACCCGAAATGGTCCAACTAGCTCATCTTTAATAATACCAGTCCATACCAGTAACCCACCTCCACCTTACTGGTGTCTGATTGGAAGTGGAGCTCTGTGCCGGTTACTGATCCAGCCATGGGCCCATCCATCTCGTCCATCAAGAGTCACTCTCGTCTCATCAGACCATAAAACCACTGAAAAAGATTGAGATAGTCTTGCAATATTTCTTGGCCCAGACTTGGCGCTTCAACTTGTGTCTTGTTCAAGACTTTTTACAGTTTTTGACCTTTCAGAGTTCGTCTCTTTGTTTGCCCATTTTGCCAGAGAAAAGAAGCTGCCTAATAATTATGCACACCTTCACTGAGGGTGTTGATCTCCTTTGGCCACACCCTCCATCATTACACCAACACACTTCACCTGATCTGCTTACATCCAATTAGCATTCAAGTTTATACAGCTTGGAGTTGGAATATATGCATAAAAATGATGACATGGTCAAAACACTCACACGCTCAAGGTAAGACAGCAGCCTACACAGATAATGTATGGATAATGGTAGTGGAGCTCCAAGCTGTTTCAGCCCAACTGACAGCAGGCCTGCCAGCCCAAACCCATAACTACTACACTCTAAGAAACACTGAGAGAAGCAAGTGGCATCGTCACCATAAGGGACTGTAAATGTCCAGTTTTCACCAGGACCTGATATACAAAAGGTGCAAAGTCTTTATGATACATATCATAACATTAGCTTCACAATAACATGCAATCATAAAAACCCACATACTTGTTCAACAGATTTTCTAACCAGTTTAGCTCAATTCTAGCATGCTTCCTTCCGTTTCTAACCAGCTTAGTCCAATTCCAACACCCCTGCTAGCCCTGAGCTAAGTGATTTTTAAGCAGTTTATCTCATTTTTTGCATGTCTGAGAGAGCATCATTGGACAATAGTTGAAGCAGTGCAGCAAAGAGGCAAATGTATTTTGCTTTACAGACAAAGTTTCCATTCTCTATATGGCAGGAACCCATTAGTAATATGAGAAGCATACAGACACTTTGGTCTGTTACTCATTCGCAATCGGTTCAAGCCAATAAAACAATTTTCTTAAGTTTAGCAGATCCACCAATCCATTTCAGGAAAAGCTAATCATGACTCTACACTGATTTCTGTATGAAATACGATCAGAATATGGCTAGGTATTACGCCTTTCTACCCTTCCTGATACCCATACATTCTTAGAAGAATGAAGGCCTTAGAACATAATGGCCTTGTTTGTTTGTTTTTTTTCCATAGTCTATTAACCTATGAAAAATTATAGCAGCTAAAAAGAATCTCTCCAGATTCTGCCTCGCCATCAGTGCTGGCGGACAGTGACAAAATGCAAAGCTCCTAACTCAACAGGCTTCTAAGTTTTAACATCAACCTGCAGTATGAGAGCTCTAAGCACAGTGCTGAGACCAGTGCTTCTGAAGCTGTGATTGACATAAACACCCAAGCGTTATGAATTCAGCACATGCGCTCCCAAGAGGAAAGCCTTTGTTTTGACTGTGGGATGAGGACAGGGGCGTGCGGCTGCAAGTGTTTCAGTGAGTCATATGGCTGGATAGTGCTGCGTTTCTCTGAGGCAGGCGCACAGTGTTCCTGCGCTCATCAAACTGAGACAGCACAGCTGGAGGCTAGCCTCAATCTCCTGCGACACTGAATAATATAGCCCACTTAAGTAATTCAAAGATCTCTAGAGATATATATGTATGTTTGTGCCTGCTCTACACGAGAGAGCTAGGGGCCAGAGGATCTGAAGACCACAACTGATCAGCCTCAGTATGAGCCAAGATATTAAAGTGCAAAGTGGGTTTGGGAGTTAACTGGGAATGGACGATATACCAGTTAATCTAGTATTCCGACTGAAATTCCTCTAAAGGTTTTAGTTGTATCATAGCCTTTTGTAATGGGATGCCAAAAAAAAAAAAAAAAGCCTGCAACACTTTGTTGTTTAACCACACTCAAACATGGTCAACAACAACAAAATGATTATTGCAAAATCACAGTTTAAATAAAAATGTAAAGTGTTACAGTCAAAGCAAATGTGGGTGTACTTTTTTCTCCCCAATCTAATCCTGTTTAACTTCACCAAATACCCAATATATCTCCCAAAGTCTCTGTACCACCAGCACTGGAAGCATGTTCTTCCTCAGAGTTATTCGATGCACCATTGGCTCTCATTGGAGAGCCCAATATGCTTGGAGGTGAATGCTAACTGCCAATTCTATTATGTCAGCTAACAGAGACCAGCACTGGCTAGCTTCTGACTGTGTGTGGTGATGGATGAGGGATTGGACAACCATAAAGCCTGAAATAGGCCAGAAGAAAGCTTGGTTTGATGGCTGTGGCATTACAAGTGATCAAACCCACAGCCCTCTAATGATATGGTTGAATCCGCGTGCTTCAAAGGCACATATGCAAAATCTGAATCATAATGCGACTGAAATATTTCGTTTATTGCTCTTGTATTGTCATACTTTTATGTAAATGACCATTTTAATGATGCGATTTTGTTACTGTTCAGACTAAATCTGTTTCAGAACAGATCAGATTAATTCTTTTCCTGTGTTGTTTATCATTGCAGCCTTAATCGACTGTTGTCAATCTGATATCTCACTGATATTTTACCCTCCTCAGACATTCATTCACCATCCCTAAAAAAAAATTTCACAGCACAGCCTCACTCTCAGTCACTCCTGAGGTTATCAAGTTGGTACAAAAAGCCTGAGACTGTCGAGTGTCATACATTTTGACAGGTTCCTCCATCTGTATGGAGTCTGAATGACTGCTCCCTCCCTGTCTCTAGTAGGGCTGCTGAGTGATAGATGTGCCTAAGCTCCATGGTCAGGCTGGACAACCGCAGAGCTTGAAGCATTCTAACTGGGCCTGTCCTTGTGCCTCTAGTCATCATTTCAGCCACTGCATAAACAAGCTGACAGGCATCGCCAGTGGGGCATGCTGGGCACCCGTGCCCTGATGCAGCAGGCACACACACCAATGCACACATGCAAACACACCCACACACCATCAGAAGCAACTACAGCTGATTCCACCCTTTTGGCTGACGGCAGCAGCCTCATCGATCGATGCGGCTCATGCTGTCTGCATGCTGATCGCAGCTCGTCCTGTCCCCTGCGCTGCCCTTTGCAGGGAAACCCAGCTACTGCCTGGCCTATTTGCCTGCTGCTAAACTTTGAAAGATCCAGCCATTGCAAGTAAAGTGGGTCCTGCAATGTCCAAGAAAATGTAGCAGAACACACTGGGATGAGTATGTATTGCAGTGTGCAATATATTGCTATCCATAACATTGGTCCTTCACTAAATGCACAAATAATGCTAACAATTATCATCTGCAGAATTATCGTGATAAATCAGACTGTGATTCAAATACAGTTAAGAAGAACCACATGAGTATCACAGAGCCTTTCATAAGGTTAAGTCAAATGACTTTTTGCCTGCAGCTGCCACGATATTGATCTGACGAGTTTCATTGCGAAAGAATTCATAATAATATTGGCTTTCCAGCAAAACATTGCCCAGAGAATGCCCACACTGACTTTGCAGGCTTGCCTTCTTTCCCAACCTGTACATTTCTTCAGACCAGGTGTGCTAGCCTTTGATAATCCTGGGCATCAATGAGTAGAGGGTGCCCACAAGCCTATTGCTGGGTCACAGGTTTTCCATCCTTGGAGCATTTTTGTTAGGTACTAATGTATCTGCTGTATACACACTTGCTATTGTATTAAACAGAGAGAGACAAAGTTAAATTGAGACACAAACACACAGAATGATAGTCTGAGACCAAGATATTATTACTTTATCAAGACTCACTTTATTTACCAAATGTACCAGATTATGTATTAGTGATACACCACAGGGAGAGAGAGAATATATAACCATTTGTAACAAAAATTGACAGCAATGCCCTAACTGAGCAGAACTTTCAGTCAAAAACAGAATGTGCTTCAAATGGACATCAATTGTCTTTGTAACATTTCGATTTTGCAAGCCTGATGACACTCTCTCACTGATATACTAGAAGTATTAAGAAGAACAGACTTTTGTCAAGCACTTTGAGAGTATGTCATCTGCTTACTAGTCTTGAGCTCCTAATCCCATTAGCCTTGTGCTCCCTAGACATGGCTGCCCAAGACGGCAGTCCTAAGAAGGTAATAAAGAGATTTCTCTGCTTCACGGCCTTGCACACCGCCTGCCACAGCAGCTCTCTTCCCTAGCCTGGAAGGCAGCCTAACCCCTGGATGAGAGACAACAGAGGGGGATGTTGAAAAAAAACCCCAAAAGGATAAACCTAAGAGGCTTGCCTCTGTGCACCTGCTGCAGCTGCTGTTGCTCAAGTGTGCAAAATGAACAACTTCCTACACAATGAAAGCCCTGAGACAACAAATACGCTCAATTACTGATCACTTTACTAATTATATTAGTCAGCGTCTTGATGTAAAACCAGGACATATTCCTCCTTCCCGTTAAATAAACAGTGCACAGTAGTGTCTCACTGTGTAGCTGGTAAACCTTAGCCAAATAAAGTAAAAGGTATTCACACAGCAGTGGCAGAAAATGAGTCACACTCACTACAATGGCTTCAGTTAGTAAAACACTGCATTGAATCCTTTCCTCCGGATATGAGTTTGTGTAGCAATACTGTGTGTGAGCATTAGTGCTCTTCACTAGACAACACCCCAGTGTCTGCCACTCTGGTGTAGGCAGTAAGTGTGTGTGTGCATTGAAAGCTTACATGTTTCAGCCAGTGTATAAGCAGAGGTTCTTTTCATGTGTCTGCAAGCCAGACAGAGAGGTAAGGGGGGCAGAGAGGGGGAGACAAACAGAGAGAAGAAATGAGAGGGAGGTGTCTTTGCAGCTGATGCAGAGTTAGAAATAGAGACTAGAGAGAGAGAGAGAGAGAGAGAGAGAGAGAGAGAGGGAGGATGAAAAAGGCGACAAAAAAGACAGCAGTCAGATTGATATGGGAGTGTTCTGGCGCGGCCACCTGATCGGCGCCTGTTCCAGCAGCTCTGAACCCAATGAACCCAGTCGAGCCTTGGCTCAGCCCAACCCATACGCTCTTCATGCCACACTGTCTCAAGAACTCCACAGCGACATGGTCCACATGCAGGTAGAATCAGTGCATCATACATCAATCAGCCATAATGCTGAAAACACTGCGGGTGGAGTGAATAACACCGATTATCTCACAACAGTGACACCTGTCATAGGGGTGGAATATATTAGACAGCAAGAGAACAGTCAGTTCTTAAAGTTGATGAGTTGAAAGCAGTAAAAATGGGCCAGAAAAAGGATCTGAATGACTTTGACAAAAGCCAAGATTATCCAGGTTGCACCATGGAAAGAACAAGTTAGTGGAAGTCGTTGTGATGCTCTGTGTTGATGGTATTCCTGTTGGATGTTACTTTGACACCATTTACCTAAACACTGTTGCAGACTAACTACATCCCTTCATGCAAAGAGCATTCCCTCATGGCGGTGGCCTCTCTAAGTAGGATAACGCTCCTGTTCAGGAAACTCCAAATTCCCCTGAACTCAGCCAACATAATGTCAAAAAAATTCAACTTAGCTATTTGAAACGCTCAGGGAAGAGTGACTGTCGTCTCTTCGACTCAGGGAAGAGTAAACCACAATGACATGGCAGAGGTGGCATAATTCGTACAACAAGAGCAGAACCTGCCGCTCTGTCCGCTCTTTAAAACCGGCATGACCTCTTTCATGATAGAGTTCTCCATTTGTCTCTTAGCTAAAGTTTCTGAATGAATGAGCACAGCATTCCAACAACGTCCAACGTCCCGCCTCGTCGTTGGCTGCTCCAGCACTCGGGACTGCATTACACTAGCACTTAAAGTACAGCTTTGGAAATTTGAAGTGACAAACAGAAAAAGTGGGTGATTTTACAAGCCTGGAGAAGCCCTTGATGTAACAGAGCAGGTACAAAGTTAAAAATAGCTGACACAGAATTAGGGTTGGGGACTGTCAGCAACTTCACAATGCGATTCAGATCACGACACAAGCGTCACAAATTCAGGAGATGACAGTAAACAGACGATGAACAACATCAAATGTAACCATTTAATTGAATTTAAAAAGTACATTTAGAGTTAATAAATAAACAGAGCTGGAGATGATGAAAATGACATTGTTTAAAATCAATGTTTCACATTTTAAAAAATAAAAATAAAATACAATAATGAAGAACTGATGACGCAGGAGTGTTGAAGAATTCGATTGTGAGTGTGGTTCACATTGACAAAGGCAGCAATCTGATGTGGTAGTTGACAGTATATGGGCTCATAAGCATAATGCAGGCTCAAAGGCTGTAAGATTTTAAGTAAATAAAATGTTCATAAACAATTGTATAAGTAGCGACTTATCAGGGGAGCTCAATCTCAGTCCTGGAGATTGACCACCCCTCAGAGATTAACAGCACCCCTAGTCTAACACACCTCAACCAGGCAATGGAGGCTTTCAGGGGTTTGCAGGAGTGATTACAGTAATACGTTTTTCAAGAATTATCCAGGAACCTGTATATTGGATGTGGAGAATATTATCATATGGTTCCAACTGCCAATCTGGAGAGAAATTTTACTCATATTGGTTTAAATGCAAGAATCAAAACAAACAAATCTAACACTACATGTAAACAAATAATCCTATTCTACTTAAAAACTGAAGCTCTCTCTCAGCTGAGGGAAAGAGGACAGCAGCCAATGAGAGCAGTGAAAGCAAAGCTATTTTCATCCACAAAGACCAACTTTCACACAGGAAGTCTAAGATGGGAAAAATGACAGACATGTTTTTCCCCATTCCAAAACAACATCCGCCGAGTGGCTGAATCAGCATGGCTGGGGTTTGGCAAACGGCTCAATCCTAGTGTGAACCAAACAGCCCTCCTCACAGAAATCTGCTTTCGAATCTGATTTTGAATGGGACAATAAAGCAGAATACACACCAGAAGCAGAAATACAATCCTCTGTGCATTGGGGGCTCCTTTGACCCGACAGGGAGAAAACGATGTGCATTTGAAACCCATGGACGGATGGACCACTTGTGGTACAATTTCACATGAAAGATTGATGGAACACTTAATAAATTGAGGGGCGGATGTTCCACAGCTGAAAGCAGGTGCATGTCAGCACTGGGGTGGCTGGCTGGCTGGCTGTGTATCTATTGCAGGGGGTAAGACGATAGCTCAGAGTCAGTGGGTACACAGTGTGTGTGAGCGTGTGGCTGGCACTACCAAAGAGCAGCTCTGTCATGCATTCCCAATTTTCCTAATGGCTCAAGGCTCTTTACAGAGTTATGAGAAATGCTAACCCGGGATTAATGACACCCGTGGCAAGTACACTGAGGTAACACACACACACACACATCGAATTAACAGCATGTACACGTGTGTATTCTTCATGTTAATATTTTTTTAATCACCTTGCTCTATACATTTCTATATTTTATATATATATATATATATACATACATATATATATATATATATATATATATATATATATATATATATATATAGAAAAACATGTTGAGGGATGCATTTTATTACATTAAATAATAGCTTATTTCCCACCACTGCTTTAAGGTGCACTCATGCTTACAAAGGAGTATAACTGTGCACACACAGCATAATCACCGCAAATCATAATAGCACACAGTATAATCTCCGTTGAAAAATATTGGCAAAAACAATGGGGTACACAATGGGGCTACACATGGCTTGGCTAGAGATGGAGCTGCATGATCCTGGTCATCAGTACTGGTATATGGTGATACTGACAAACTGTTAAATAGCTTTTCAGCGGAGCACTTCCTTTATCAAGTGCTTTGTTTGAAGTTTTTTTTTTTTTAATCCGTAGTAAACAAAGTACGGCAGCATGGTGGTGCAGTGAGTAACACGGTCACCTCACAGCAAGAAGGTCCTGGGTATGATTCCCAGGCGGTGCAGGTCCGGGTTCTTCCTGTGTGGAGTTTGCAAGCTCTCTCCATGTCTGCATGGCTTTCCTCCGGGAGCTCTGTTTTCCTCCCACTGTCCAAGGACATGCTCATCAGGTGGATTGGAGATGCTAAATTGTCCCCTAGGTATGTGTATAGTGTGTGAGTGTGTCTCTGTGTCTGCCATGTAATGGACTGGTGACCTGTCCAGGGTGTTTCTGTGTCTGCCATGCCTTTTGCCCTGTTGCCCTGTGTCTGCCATGCCTTTTGCCCTGTTGCCCTGCCATGCCTTTTGCCCTGTGAGAGCTGGGCTAGGCTCCGGCACCACGCGACTCTATTTAGGACAAGCAGCTAAGAAAATGAGGGAGTGAGTACATAAAGTATGTAATTTAGTCCATTTTTAATAACAATATTGCAATCGATTAAAAGAAAAATCTATATTAATGATATACATTCTCACCAAATTGTTCAATTAAATCAAATTTAATTTAAATTCTCTTTACATTTTACAATTAAATTCTCTCTCATTTTTTAAAACAATTTAAAAATAAACTTACCTGAAAAGTTTGAGTGTCTAATATTTTGTTCAGTAAAAAGATGTCAGTAGTTTCAAACAGTTTTCTAGAATAAGGATGGCGTTTAAAGGTTACGACAAAGAATTATTACTTCATAAATTAACTGCAGATTACTCGATGATTAACAATCAATAGTAACTGCCCTCGTGTAATTTACTGCAGCTTTTAGGCTACTCACAAAAAACAGTATTAAACAGCCTACAAAGTACTTCATATAGAAATGGTAAGATTAGCACAGCTGTAAAATATTACAATATTCAATATAAATTATATTTATACAGGAGGTACAGGCATAAAGTTATCCTTCTGTAGTTCAACCAGCAGTCCTGATCACGTGGCGATTACCTTTTAGGTCAGCTGCCTGCCATGAACCTTCTGTATGCACAAAAATGTAAACTATGAACTTACTTCTAAGTTAAATAAGTGGATATTTAAATAGCAAAGATTTTAAACATGCCCGTCGCTTTCTGCAAAAAAAATAAAAATAAATAAATAAATAAATATAATACAGTTCTTGGACAGTCATGGCCCAGTTCCAGAACAACACACCACATATACATTCACCTCCCCTACTCCCAGGGGCCATTGTCATTGACCTTGGCTGATGGTGCTTCAATTCAGGGAGCAACATGCTCTGTGACCCTCTCAGAGTTCATATACCAGAGTTTCATTCCAGCACCACCAGTCAAAGCACCTCTTCGCCCGGCCCATTGCCGCTTCAATTAATAAACCCCTGTCCCTCATTCCCAGCAGAAGCTGCGAGTCAATGGACATATTTCACCCTGATGTTATTGTAGTGACATCTGAGAAATGAGACACAGCAGGAAAGCAGAAAGCAAATGAACATCCGTATTAAAGAGTATGCAAACTTGTCTACATTCACACCAGTGCTCCAGTGCTGGTGTTTTAGACTCGCTACACCCAAAATCAAATACAGCATTACAAAGCACCACACACTTCTCAGGGCCCTGGACACACACCCACGTGCATCATTATCTCATCACTAAAACATGTAGCGACGCGAGGCAGCCAGACAGATGAGCCTGGGCCCTCTCCTCCTGGGGACAGAGAATATTCAATTTTATCTCCTCTCTCTCTCTCTCTCTCTCTCTCTCTCTCTCTCTCTCTCTAATAAACTGAGTGTAGTCTAGAAACTGGGACTGTTATGATTATTTGATTTTACTCGACTAAACAGCAATCAAACCAGACTCTCTCTCACTAATCTTTCCACCAGGGTGAACCAAAAAGGCTGTATTTGTGTGATGTAATTTTAGAAGCAAAGTGGTGCCTCAGTGAGTGTCTTACCTCTAATACTGAGTACGTTTGTTGCAGAAAATAAATACATAGAGGGTCTTTAAACTGCAGTAATTAGCTGATTCTTTTTCCAGAAAGAAGACACCACCACTTGGCCTCATTCTCTTTTGGTTAACGCTTTGAAGTTCAAGCTGAACTGCTAATTTGCAAATTTTACTATGGTTTGGCTTGAAGATGGATTTTCCTCAGTTATCCTTTATAAAATAACAGTGATTTCTTCAACAGTCAATAATCTGTTGATGATATGAATAATAAAATGATGTGATGATGACAGTAAACATTTATTCCTCATACTGGTCCCCTATAATAATGTACATTACACATTCATATTTTCCCATTCGTGTAGAGTTGAATGTATTTCTTACCTAGCTTTTTAAATAATTTTTTGTTTAAGTTTGTAAAGTTTAAGTTTACCTTGTTAAACCTCTGCAAAAAATACTGTTTACTCAATCTCTGTCTCACACTTTATCTCCTCACCACTCTATATATCCTCCTGCTCTCTAACAGTATTTCCAGAGGGTGTTATATCCAAACATGGGGTACAATTATGACCCCTTTTATTCATTCTAATTCTCCATCTGCCTTTTCCTATCTAAAGTATCTCTCTCCCTCTCTCTCTCTCTCTCTCTCTCTCTCTCTCTCTGAAAGATGATGAAACTCTGCAGTCCACTGGGTCGAAGCATGCAGTGAGTCAGCCACTGACCCCCAGACAGCCGCTACTTCTTCTGACCCACACAGCCGGCTTCAGCCTTCTCTGCATGCCACTCAAACACGCACCCGCTCACACACTAAACACAACATGCAGTCTCAGAGTCGTGACTGAGGGGGTTGCTGCATTCTTATTAATATGTGTCGACACTGGGCTGACACACACGCTGGCTAGCAGGCAGAAGTATGCAAGTGTGTGTAAAAGTGTGTGCATATGCACGTGTGAGCCCATAAATGGATGAGCCAGGCACATTTAGCTGTAGCAAGGCAGAGCAAGGCTCCTCGCTGGACTAATTGTGGGAAATCGTCAGAAATGAAATCAAAAGACATGAGCATTATGGAGGGCAGCGCAGGAATACAGATATACCACAACTCATTTGGTTACAAGGCTTTGCACTGATGTCAATAAGCCTCCATACAGACTTTGGGTCGAGACAAAAACAGCTATTCCACTATTCAAATAGTCAGTTTGGAGGAAGTTTAGTCAACTGCATTAGGGACATGCAAACATGTTCTCTTGGTACTGAAAAACACAGGTGTTGCATAATGTGTTACTGATAGACAGGGTTAATGGTAATGTGTCTTGAATTCAGTACTTTTGTAGTTTTAACTGCTGTAACGTTATGCTTGGTGGATCCTTATAGAAAATGAAGGAATTCTGAGCATTTAATTGGTTAGAAAACCTTGTAAACATTCTCCAGTTCTTATGTTTCTTATATGTAAATTTGAAAATTTTTATTTTCCACTGGGAAACAGTTTGCCTTTTAAACACATATTAACACAACAGGACCTTAAGGAAAATGTTAACCAATAAGGAAAAATAAATAAGTTGTTCAGAGGACTAAAGTGTGCCTTTAAAGAACTCTTTTATTTAATCTATATCATTGCCATCCTGTCCTACCACATTCATCATAGATTAATCCAAGGCTGTGGTAACCTCAGCCCTGAGCCTTGCCCAACAGAACGTAAACATATCACATTCAATGAATCTCGATGGACAAGGAAAGAACATATATTGGACATTGCTTTGTATAACCGGTGCAGCAGACATTCAGGCAATCCAGTCTTTGGACAGTATGGCTCCAGTGACGCATTTAAAACATGGACAAAACATTGCTTGATTTATGTTTCAGAACACACTAGAAAGTACATATCTGCCCCCTCCCTTGGCTCTCTGAAAGAGGGAGAGAGATATAATAATAAGGAGACAGGTGCAATAGATATTGAGAGCAGGAAGTTGCCAGGCATGAAAAAAATCAAGGCAAATAGACAGTAGTGGGTCTCCAATGTCAGAGTTTGTGAGACAGAAAGGAAGAGAGAGAGTAAAAATAAAAACTATGTGTATAGGTCACAAATCATATTTATGGTCATTTCTACACAGGATATATGATTATCATACGATCATGTATGATCACAGCCTGCATGAAAGAAAAATACTCCACACTGTATGTGCCTCTGAAACACACACAGGCAGGGAGAGATAAAAGGAGACGTTCATTCATGTCTCTGCATCCTCTCCTCAGTACAGAGTGTTCCAAAGGTCCTGCGGGAGAGAGCATGGCAACCATGTGACTCTGCACTGAGCTCTACAGCCTCATAGTCTAGCAGTGATCCACAACCACAGAAACACTCACACAGCCACAAGCAAGCAAACAATGATATTGTTCAATGCATACCATAGATTAGCATACATTACCACTTTATCCAGAATTGGGTCTCTGGCTCTATTTGAGTTCAAAACAGAATGAGTCCACTAACTGGCAGAATAACTGGCAGGGATATAAGGGTAAAAGATTATTTCTTACTCTTAAAGCATGAAGGCCTTTTAGGATGTAGCAACTGTGGTCAGTCATCACATATTTTCATTTACAGCATTTAGCATTTAATTCTTATTTAGAGTGACTTACGATTTCCAATTGCGGGAACAGTCCCCATGAAGCAATTTGGGGTTTAGGGTTTTGCTTAGGAACGCAGTGGTGGTATTGCTGGAGGTGGGAACGAACCAAGGACCTCATGGTTCATGGGCAAGTATCCTACCACTAGACCACCACCAGCCTTACGCATATATTAAAATGCCTGAAAATTAACATGACAGCAAGTTTTTGAGAGGAGTCAAAGAGGTCTCTGTAAGTGAGGGGGAAGCTCCTAGTGATCCATTCACTGGTGTAGTAAACAGGAAATTGTGTCATTCATTTGGTCATCCTCCTTTTTCTCGCTCTCTCTTTCTCCCCATCTCCTCACACAGCTCTATTTTTAAAAAAGCACAGAGTGGAAGTAGTGGCCAAGCCAAGACAAGCTGAGGATGCAGTCAAAGACCCGTCTACTGCAGCAAACACCAGTTAAAAGAAAGAAGGAAGGAAGGAAGGAAGGAAGGAAGTAAAGAAGGAAAGAAAGAAAGAAAGAGAGAGAGAGAGAGAGAGAGAGAGAGAGAGAGAGAGAGAGAGAGAGAGAGAGAGAGCATAGCAGCAAAATAGAAAATGAAAGTTAGCGAAGAGAGTGGGAAAGCAATAATGGAAAGAGAGAGTGGTGAAGACAAAGCAGGAAAAGAAAGGAAAAGGAGAGGGTGAGCAGGGTCATCCTGGCAGACGGCCAAGCCCAACACAACGAGGTCTGTTTCCCAGCCCAGGGCTGCAGTTCCACTCTCACACACACGTTCACCCCCAGTCAACCCATTCCACAGCTACAGGCCCAGCCCAGGCGTGGCCATGGCCACGGCCTCGCTCACACACTATTTTTTGTCTTTCTCATTTCACTAATTCAGGCATATTTTCAGAGACAATAAATAGAAGTGACCTCCTAAATAATCCCAAGTCCACATAATAAAAACACACATACGGCAAGAACGGCATGAATGATATGAATAATGCATGTCTTCTAATGTGAGAATAGAATGTCTTCTAATGTGAGAATTTAATTCAGCAAATATCACTGCTGCAGCATCGAGAACAGCCAATGCATCAAACAAGCAGAATGTGGATGATGCAGCTCTGTGGTAAACAACATGGCAGAAACGCAGCTTAAAATTCAGCTTTGCTTATATCATCACACAAACTGTGCGCGCGTCTGTGTGATGGTCAATGGGGCTGAAAGCAGCGAGGAAAAAACAGCCACAAATCACATCAGACATTAAGACCCTCCATCCCATTGCCTGGATGGTCCCCATAAAAATTCATTTAAGACACACTATAACTGGTCATCTAAATCAGTTCAACTGTGACAGCCACAAACCATCCGCCCATAATTCAGCCAAGTCTGTCAGCAGTAGAGGAGGGGTAGTGGAGCTTAGTATGGAGTAAACACAGACTCACACATACACACACCCTCATGCACACGCATACACACACCTGGGAGTGTGTTTATGAGTGAGATGATGCATGGCAGGATGTGTAGGGTGAGATCAACAGCAACAAAGCTACAAAATTGCATGTAAAGCAGGGGCAGAGAGATCACAGTGACCACATGTCCAAACAGTTAAGAGAGAGAGAGTTGGGGAGGGGAGAAAGGAAGGCCCAAGTATCTATATAATTTATGTCCAAAAGTATCCAGATACAGGCATTTCTTAGTGATTACATCTATTTTAAGCTGCAATCCATTGCTGACACTGATGTTCAGATATGCAGACAAAATCTCCTCAGAAAACACTGCCAAAGGAACAGAAAGTTCTGGAGAAGCCTCTTAACAGCCTAAGGTCACCATTCCCAAAGGCAAGTGTCATCTAGAAAGTTCTAATTCCCCCCACTATTAAGTGGAGTAATGGAGCTTCATCCAGTCCTTTTGTGGCGTACAACTGGTCATACAACATCAATGACCGACCTTACTACCACTGTGGCTGAATCCAATCAAATCCTCACAGCAATGCTCCAACACTCGGTTTAAAGCCCCCCAAAAGAGTAAAGGTTGTTATTGGGACAAACACCCATAACTTGAATCGTTGAAGAATCGCTGGATGCATGATAATATCGGGACCCTATTTGTATGAGCAGAAAACAACTTTGAAAAATTAACAACACTGTTAATTGTCCAGTGTTAATGTCTAGAATGTTTGAGAAATGTTCAGATCAGCAGTCGCCTACAAGTGTCACATCAGTGCACTATAAGAACAAACGTCTGATGAGCGGGTGCCTCCAAACTTTAGTTTATATATAGTGTAGTACAAATTCCCACTCCAAAAAGCTAACTCAAAGTCAGTAGTCTGGCCTTGATGAACAGGTCCACGTCCAAAGTGAGGCACACGGCATTAAGAGAATAGAACATATGCATGTATTTATGTGTGTAGATACCATGTCATTATTGCAATCTGCCATATGACAAAAGCTTCAAGGCCTTATAGAAACATAGAACGAAATATGCAACAACACACGCAGACACATTAAAAACAAACAGGCCATGCTGTATTCCTAGAGGCAGTTCTCAGTCCCAGTTATTGGGAGTCTAAAATAAAAAAGACTTTGAATGCATGTGTTGCTGGCATGCTAAAAACCATTATCATCAATAAACAGCAGCCAAAACATTAGAGAGAAATGATGGACATACATTATAGCAGTAAGTCAGAACCACTTCTTAGGCATCAGACAGATACATTCTCAAACATTTTCACCTACACTGGTGCTCTCTCTCCACTGTCTCTGATTCTATATAGTGAGAAACTACAGTTACACACACACACACACAGGAACGCCCACACACCCTGCCGGCATCAACCACCAGCACAATCTGACTGAAGCCATGCTGTGGCAGAGTACAGCAGCAAAGCCCACCCATGATAGTCCATGGAGACACTAACACACTCGCACTCTAATAGTCGCCTAGCCAAGCCCGTTACTTAATTGAGCCTTTGGGATCAGCCAGGCACTTACCCCTCTTCTGCACCCAGCCTTCTTTGACGATGGTGACATCGCTCATGATGCCTCTGTCACGATGAGCTTTCCGCTGCTACACGCCAGCTCCAGAAGGAGTGGGGAGGGGGGGAGAGAGGAGAGGATGAGGGGAGGGGAGGGGTCAGTGTCTCACTTACTCCCTCCCTGCCTGGTGCTCTCCCTCTCTCTCGCTAGCTCCTGCTCTCTGTCGCTTTGCTCGGCGGCTCACTTTCTCTCTCCCGTTGAAGCTGTTATGGAGGCTTTCCCCTCCTTCTGACGCTTCTCTCTTGCTCTCGCTCTCTTCAGACCTTCCCACTCCTCAGCAGTGAGTCAGCCTAGAAACACACACACACACACACACACACACACACAAAAATGGAATGCATGGATTTTTCATTCTCAACCCCCTCCTTCCCTCCCAAATTCTTACCCAACCCACAAGCAAGCCTGCAAAACAAGTCCCCTGGTTCCATCTCCACACCTTCACCCTGAAAGTTATCCCCTTTACTTCAAAACTCGGCTTAAGATGCAAGTGAGGGGATACTGATGGCTGCATTTTGTATGACTAGTTCTACAGAGTATGGCTGCTATTTAAACAGACAAAAACAACATAAATGTATATAAAAATGTTCATTTTTAGAGGAAAAATCTTGATATCCTTAATATCAGCTAATAAAAGATAACACATGTTCATGGTAAAGCTTGAAAGAATGTTTGCATTGTTGACGCATTTATCTGTGAGAGTGCCCTGCATGCACATGTACCGCGTCAGTCTGTATTGTTATGCTAAAAAAATCTGAGAAAGAAAATGATTCCTTTAGGTGCTGACATTCCTAACATTAACAATTCCTTACATCACATCGCTGTGACCGTGTGAAACAAGACAATAATTATTGGCATTGTGTTGGAGAGAATTCAACTGATAACGTGAGGGCCCTAGTTTGAACAAGTGCAATAACAAGGATTCCTTTATAGTGCTGAGTGTGATGTGTTGCACATAAAATGTGGATGAGTTATGCAAGTTTAAATGCCCTCAAGACATTAACAACAGTTGATTGAACCCCAAGGCTGAATAATAATAATAATAACCACAAAATACTACATTAAACAATGAGTGGAAAAGAAAAAAAAAAATGTAAAGCATATTTTTTTATTCCCTGTATTCCCATTTTATTGAAATACAGCTCTGTGAAAAGCCTGTTCTCCGGTTCTGTATGAAAATATTGAGATGTCATCAATATTATCTGTATAAATTGTGCTATAATCACCGCTTCAGGCATGTCCATAAGAGACATCAGACAAGGCTGCAGCCGTGCCCTCCATACATACCATCGTTTGGTAGCTCGTTCATTCAAATGAGAGTATTTTAGATTGGATGAGGTGCATTCAGTCTTCATTTGTATTTATGTATGTGTTCACGCTTCTATGATCAAAACTCAGATAGTGCTGCCCTTAAGCAGATATTTCTGACCTCCACTAAATGTGCATATTTAACTTTGTGGTCACAGAAAGTTAAGCTGACCTCTTGACGTGTAGAACTTCAGCGAATGACCACAGGGCTATGTCCAAATTCCAGGGTCAATAAATAAATAAATAAATAAAAACAATTTTTAAAAAGAGTCCAAGTTGCTTTAAAAACGGAATGCCGTTGCAGACTGCACATTTACAGAAATCAGTGTTGCATTATATAGTACTTTTAGTTTATGCACCCAAATATTTTTTTTTAAACAGTTAAAAGAGAGCAGCACTCTTTTAAGTAGCACCTGTCACAAGTACTTCATTAAAACAGCAATTATACAAGTGTAAAAAAAAAAACAAAAAAAAAAAACACTTAAAAACATGAATTATTACAGATTAACTCCGGGAATACCGAATTCAGCTAAAATGGTTCAAAGTAAACTTCAGCAGAAGTGCCATCAGGGACAATTCAAGCTCAGTAAAAGGCTCCTCAAAATGTGAGAGCTGTTGAAAAGCTGTTGAAGAGCTGCATCTGATGAAAAAGTTAATTTAATATTACAGAGCCCGTATCTTATATTTCTCTGGCATTTTAATATTTTTCTTTATGTCCATTAATGACATAATTCTCCAAATAAGTCACTGACCATTTTTACAAGACCATTTTCCAACCTCTCTTCATCCCTTAGAATCAGTCCGGCTATTCCTCTCCATGTGTCTTTAAGGCTGATGTTTGTAAATGAGTAAATCAAACATTTCTGTCATTTTTCCAACGGCTGGGCAGAGCTAAAATGCTGAACACTGAATAAGCCAACACTAAATATTAATACATACATCATCTGATTTACATCACATCACCAGAATGATTCTTTTCAGTTTTGAAACTATATTTCCAAACGAAACTGCCTGGGGCAAATTTTAATTGTTGAAAAAAAAGTCATGGTTTCCACCTCTTTCATTTCAAAACAACTAAAATGAAGTTTTCCCTGATCAAGTTTGATTCAGATTTTGCATACAAGGGGCCAAGCAAGCATGAGTGAGATCCATGTTCTTTGATTTTTAGAGGAACGTCTGGTAAGGCACCGAGACTGCTGTCGTGATCTGACTGGAATGCTGTTTCCAAAGACGCTCACATATCAGAGGTGAAAAGGAGAGACAGTGAGATAAAGCTGGATTGGGTTCAGCTACATACCCTTGAGGGAGCCTTTAGTTATTCTAAAGAGAACTTTCGCTCTTTCTCTTCCAGCCTGTGTGCTTCTACATTTCTTGTTGACACTAATATATGAATGCTTTACAGAGAGGTTGTGACAATTTCTTTTGCTGCTAAAGATGCCTCTCCTTCCAGCTCCATGGTAACCTCTGGAAAGGCAAATAAGAAGAAAATAGGAACTAGTTTCTTCTGTTGCATCAGTTGGCTGGTATTAAAAGTCATAACATCTGTTTTTCTACATACCGCTGGATACCGTCCAATCTCCCTATTCTACTCTCAGTGAACATCATTCAAAAGCATCGAGCTGGATATTGCTCAACTATGCATTACATTTGGGGGTTGTCGTACGCCAGCACCTATACCATATACGTTGCATACCAGCTGGAGACATTTCTGACTCAGTCTGACGCATTGCCTTCGTCTATAAGGCAGAGCAGCAGAGGAAAAGCACTGTGCTATGCTGCTCCACCCCCTCAGCTCCTCCACATCTCTCTCGCATGTTCTCTCCTTCACTCTCTCTGTCTCTCTGCATCTCTCGCTTAACAACCAGCTCCTCCGGTCCTCTCACACTCCAAGACTGACACAAACCTCAGTTTCCTTCAAATCAAAGGCGAGGTGCAGCAGATGTAAACCTGCTGCCACTGACCTGGCTGCAGGTACAGCTCAGTTTCTCTGTGGAGCTGAAGGGAGCACTCCTAAGATAATTATTTAAATACTGAGCGCAGGTGGGAGGAGTTCACACTCATCATCAGTCAGCATCAAATGTGCCAGGCAGTGGCATTCAAACCCGCGCTGGCTAACTGACTAAACGTTCGATTAAACAAAGTATGCAGTTGATATCGGCGGGCTAAAATGCATCAGGGGCTCTTATATTATTTTCTGCCATGTGTGAAATTGAAATTATTATTCTCAGTTCATTCTCAGTTAATGATTGTAATTGCTAATGTAGGTCCTTTCGTTTATCTCACAAGTGCTTGTGGAGTAAAACAGTTCCCTATTTTTGCCTCACAGAAATAGGCAGCATAATGATCAACACCAGAGCCTTTTCTTAAAATAACATAAATAATTGCAAAATGAATTGCTCTTTTTTTTAGGTTTTAACCTAACACTAAGCTGCCAATACCTTTTTCATACTCTATAACTAAAGGGAATAATCATTTTAAATAGAAATAGCATTTATTCTTCTGGGTTTATTTCTTTCACAGAATAAAAGGATAACTCTGTTTGAACACCAGTTAATCGTGCATGAAAGTAGAAGAAACTTTTAAAATGTCTTGAAACCGAAAATAGCTTTTTCACAGCTATAATTGGATTGCACCTAGAGTTAAAAGCTAAAACATATGGCTCAAATGATCCAATTGACTGAGTATTTGCTAAAGCAGTGATTGAAATGAATACGATCACTTCTTAGTATCAGACCCAGTAAGGTGTTAATGATCAGTTATCAATATCTGCCCAAAACATTTCTTCAGTTCATCTCTCAATTCATTTCCAGCTTTGGGAATCTCAATTTGCAATATTAGTGAACCAAAAATCTAAACATCTGTTTAGAACAGTGATGATCCTCACAAGTCTGAGGATCATCACTGAAGTCAATATTCTTGTGGAGATGCCAGAGATGAGCTCCAATGTTTGATCCCTCAATGCCTGAATGTTTAAAGTTAGAACCATATTCTTATTGCAGCACCCTTACACATGAGAGCTGACGTTTTTGATTATAGTCCAAAATATGTGGTTACGCAAACATGACATCCCAATGTACTGGCTGAATCCGGAACATGGATGTGGGATCCATTCAGCCAAATTAAACATTGGTTTGAAATATCGGTCAAACTCTATTCGACACCAATATTTTTGGTTTTGCCGTTACAGACATGATTGTAATATCATATTGCATACCTTTTATTAATGCATGCATCAGACTACTTTTAAGTCCTCTGGCATTACAGCTGCAATTTACAACAGTCCTTTAATTTACACAAGCAGAACATGATTTCATTTTCTGCAATTAAGAAAAGAAAAAAGAAAAAAAAAGTGACAAAAATTCCAAATACAACTGCAGTCAAAAATAATCTAAAAGAAATATTCATGCCTGCAAATATGCTCCAGTGGAAAAGCAAGCGGTAGCTGCTGTTGTGACCAAGGCGCATGCTTTTCCCTTCACCCATCTTAGTTCACATTAAATGCCAATATCAGCAAAATGATAAATTGCAGAGGATCTATATGTAATATGCATCAGTGCAGCTAGTGGCAGAACCAGAATATTAATAATTAATTCAGAAGTAATATCTCACTCACTCTGATATTATTTCTTTGTACTGCTAACACACACTGCTAAACTGAGGGGAGAAATATAGAAAGGTGCTTGAATAATCCACTTATGATTTTAGAAACCTTTGTTAGAAATCTGTCTAATTACAATTTTAAAAGATGAGGGATTTCCAAACAGCAGGGACACTGCCAAGCACCGAGTCCTAATGATTAGGCTGAGGGCAGAAAGCGATGGCATTGGGTTGGTAGGTTTTAAAAGGGGTTTAAAATATCTGCGTGCTCACAGCACTGTAGTGAGTCCCACAGGGCTTTAGCGTGCACTCGCAGCTCCTGCCACTGACATATCACTTTAAAGTTGCAATGGTTTCAGTTTACATAATTTAAAGGGAGCCCATTGTCACCCATGTTAACAAAAACATGGTACATTGTATTTCTTTCGTACAGTAGCCAAGGTGACTGTGGTTATTGTGTTACTGAGTTATTGTGATAAGACGTGGCAAATCATGTGACAGGCAGTTAACCAGTAATGCATATCGTCAACAAGTGTAATGCATGAGAGGAAGAAGAGAGAATAACAAACTAATATCATGGATAGAACTGAATTTGTCTGGTCCATCTCTATCTTGTTTGTTTACAGCATCAGGAACACAAGAGTTAATCCTATTTAAAAAAATATATACACTTAATATAGAAATTCATTTGAATAATTTTTAAATAAACTGCATCAAAGCAAATATGACAAATTATGCCCACTATTAAAAATGACTAAAGTAAACTCTTCGCCAGAAACACCAGCCTGTGAACATGGTCTGGTTTCAGAGATGAGTGCATGCAGGTAACAATATATTTCTACTCTTCACAGCTTCTCCCGTAATCATTTCATATCTGTTATTTTGGGTTTATAAATCGCCGAATGTGAAAATCATAATCAAAAGTAAAAATTGATCAAGTGAGCAGCCCCAGGGCTTGGACTTGAATTAAGTGCGGTTTCAAAGCCAAAAATGGTTAGAAATTACCTAATTCATATAAACGGTGCTTAAAAACAAAGACAACCCGCTGCCTCCCATCATGAATCTGGTCTGCTGCTTTCCCTGGAGAGGACATTGAATACAACTCTGAGAGAATGCTCTCACCCTAATAACTAGCTTCTCCTTAAATATGCTACTGTAAAGAAATCTGGCTTTGCAGGCAAGCAGCTAGAGCAACACCTTTGGTTGTTGATCAAGAGTATTTGGAACTCACCTTGACAGGAATCACTGACAGTCACTGAAAGCTAGAAAGGGCATTAATATAATGTTATGTAAGCATGTTTTCAATCTAAAGGAGAAGAAACTATATCTCACAATATTCACATAATTTTATTGAAAATTTTGGGTTTTCACGTACTTGGTAGGCATTCATTTTCAGGAAATAAATGCATAACTGGGGTCACACACAGACATACTCTGGCCAAAAAAAAGCAGCATTTCTTCATTTTATATACATACACACACACAATCTTGTGATCTTGTTAGTATTAAATATTGCCTGAAACATTGAACTGCCCTCAAAATCATGCTAAAATCCTATACAGCAGCTAAAAGCTACAACACATCCACATTATCATTGACAATAACGTGAGTTTTACCAAATCCTTAGGAAGCAAAAGAAAAACAATATCCACCAAAATGTTCATTTAATACCTCAAAACCACTGTATCCACTCTACTTTTTTCAGGTACAAACAAACCAAAGAACTCAAGTGTGTTACTGCCACCTGTTACAGTGTCCCCAGGTTCCTCTCCTCTCCACTACAGGAGCAGCAAGTTCATTTGGTTGTTTGCCCTATTTTTCAGCAAGGTAGATGCGTCTCCTCCACTTCTCTGTTCCCATTAGCAGTGTACCAGATTCGTTATCAAAATGAGCCAGAGAAGTTATGAAAGCTTCTGATGAACCATGTCCTTATGATTATTATTCTATCAAGCTTGTCCAAGAAAGCACTCACGAATGAAAATAAAGCTCCAGTAATATGAGACATCTCCAAGAGGCTCTTGGGTTTCATTTAGTCAAATCAAATTTTCCCACGTAGCTAATATGTACCTGAATAGCAAGCGGTCACATTAATGCTTTTGTCACCATCCAACTTGATAAAGACATTCATATATCCAATCTGATGAAGAAGAAAAGCATCCCCAAAAAGTGTTCAATGTGACCGCAACAGAGAATAACCTTAGCAAGTCAGTTTCTTCAGAGACCTACTAAATTTGCACCGGTCTAAACCAACATAACCTGTATTACAGACTCGGCCAGTTACACATCTGACCATGCTTAAACAGAAAGCAGCCTCTAATCGGGTTGTGCTCGCTGGTGAATTTTGGCTGCAGCTTCTTCCTTTCACAATAAAGGAAGTGGCTTAAAAAGTCTTCAGAACAATGTTAGATTGGAAATGGGGGGGGAAATGTCCATCATTGGAAATTGGAATGGAAGATTCAGCAGGTACATTTTTGACAAAGTTTAAACTGAAACATACAGCTTTAATTGTATGCCTTGAGCCTTTTGCATTAAAGATAAACAATTTTTATAGCAATAAATGCTGTTGCATGCGGCCACAAGCCTTTATTTTGCTGAGTATGGTTTTCTACTTTAGTACAAGGGGAACTAATTACAGCACTTTCACAATGAGTGGACTACATGAAATATATTCATAGCTATTAATACATTTTACTACTGCTTATTATTGCCTAAAACACTTTATTATGGTTAGAAAAAATATCTTAATTTACAAGCTTAGACTAGAAAGTCTTAATATTATCAAGTATTCTAAATGTTTTCTGCCCAAAAATATATTTTGGGCAAAACCAAGTCCATTTTTTTCAATGCCGAAGGCTAAAAATTCAACATACCAGCACCAGCAAATTTGGTTGCTTAGTGCTGCTGTGACTTCCTTGTAATGTTTTTAGACTCTTGCACTTACAGCTGTTTTATACAGTGCTGTTGATAGTGTAGGTATCAATACTGGAACTATGGTGATTTTTTGGCGAAAGTTAAACTCATCTGAACTGTCTTTTCCACAGGAAAATGATTCATCTTTAAGCTCTGGCCTCAACCGTTGAACTCTAGCATAACAACCAACCATGTCAATCACTGGCCTACATGCCCGTGAGCAGAATTACCAAAACACACACACGCTGGAATTCGACGTGTCTTCAATCATGCAAAGCAAACGCTGCTCACTTCATGTCGACCTGCAGGCTAGTTACTGAACTAGAGCTGAATGAATAATGTGTACAACATTCACTCATTCAGTTAGTGAAAACCAGAACTGAGATCGAATACCAGAATGGAGGAAATGAAAAAAGTTCTGAATGAATACTGCAGGATGCGGACGTCTGTGGTCTCAGTGGAGTTCCGCTAAGCTGCCGCAACCATAATTCACGCGCTCTTGCACTTACGCTCATGTTTCTTTCACTCTCGCTCACACACTCTCGGCTCGCAATCACTTAAAAGAGGCGAACTGTGGGTTCATGCAGGAGGAAAGAAGTTAACCAATGCTTCTTATTCACATTTGCTTTGCTGACTCATCGGAGTGCCGACCGGAAGGGATGAATTACTGTTTGTTCGCACAGACCGTCTTACATATTCCAAGAACATAACAACTGCAAACATCTAAGGGAAAATCCATTATCTTAACCACTTCTCCTGAGAAGGATCGCAGGGAAATAAAATATTAATACATCAGAACCGCATTCTAAAACTAAATCATGATTACTGTCATTCCAGCGTTTTCACCAGCCACCAAATTT
Organism: Hepsetus odoe; assembly: GCA_017165825.1. NCBI lineage: Eukaryota > Metazoa > Chordata > Actinopteri > Characiformes > Hepsetidae > Hepsetus > Hepsetus odoe. The sequence continues at coordinate 14,530,628 of CM029367.1, forward strand.
TACATTACAATAAGAGTTCTTGACCGACATGCCACTATTGAAAGAAATCTTGCAAAAGCTATGCTGCAAGCAAAAGGCCACAACCTGAGTCTCTTTACAGACCCAAATATCACACGTGATTAATAATATAATGCTCTTTCACTGGTCAACAGTGAAGCAAGAATAACAAGTTTATCAATACAGGAACATTAGGTCAAGCAAGGTCTGAGTTACAGTAACACTTCCTGTTAAGCCTTGTCACTCCAGTGTTTTTATTATGGGCAGATGCAAACGACTTCACACGACTTAAGACTTTTTATCAGCACTTCCTTATTAGCTAGTAGATACTGCATCAATGTTTGGATGCGGCTTTGACCTACACGCTTACCTTCATAGTAACAGCTTTTGCACGCTCTCACTTAAAGCCACATCCACATCCATAACAAACACTGTTTTGTTTCTTAGCAGCAGCCACAGATGAACTTAGGCCAGGCTTGCTCTTTTTTGTTTGATAGCCACAGGCAGTTTGTTGTTTTTTGTCTTTTTTTTTCTGAGCACAGCCAGGTAAGCAAGGTTGCACGATGCTCACCTGCTCCAGGTGTGTCAAAAGCTAGTAAGTCTTATTTTCATTAAATAAAATCGCAACGATTGTTTGCACAAAATATTTTATACGAACTTTGCTCTTAACTTTTCCTTGCACCTAAAGTGAGCTGCAAAAAAATCCTTCAGGAAAATGTTCAAATAAAACTGCAGAAATCTACTTCTATTATCCTATTTCTCACCCCACACCTAGCCATTCCCTATATTTATGACTTCTATTTACTGATTGTGCTGCTGATTTTGCTCCATTCTTGCACGTTTTAGTCATTTTGCACACTTTTGCACAATAATAACAACTTGTGTTGTTACTGTGTTGTTTGTGTTTCTTGCACTGTGTACAATTGTCTTACTTAGCACTGACTTTACCTCTTGTCTTACTGTGTATTATATAAAATGTAGTAGTCTTATGTTTTCTTCTGTGTAGCACCATGTTCCTGGAGGAACATTGTTCCATTGCACTATGTGCTGTGTATACAGCTCAAATGTCAAAATCTACTTGACTGGACCTGTTTGAATACATATTTGAATTTTTAGAGTAATCGTCTTTGACCTTTAGAGTCCAAGTACAAGTTTCAGCACTTCACCTTCTGTGCAAACTGTAAATCTAAACACACAGCTTTAGCATTTATCTTAACACCAGAGATGTTTCCTACAAGCAGTCTCAGGACTGTATTCCGATGGGGCTATGGTTCGACTTTAGGAGTCACAGCTTTCTGACGATTAAAGGAACCAGCAAAAGTGCCTTTAAACAAATAGCAGTGCACCTCACCTGCACACCTGAAGCTTTCCAGAACTGGTAGTTCACTGAACTCCTGATATGCTGTAAATCCCTCCTACTTAACTGTCAAACCTACCACTGAGAACGACTGGAGTGAAGGTCGAGGACTGTATCGAGGCCTTTAGACTGCATAAACAAACCCACTGACGGTCCCAGCACGTCAGAGTTACCTTTACATTTATGGCATTTAGCAGACACTTTTATCCAGAACAACTTCCATTTAAAAATGACGGGGATGATCTCCCTGGAGCAAACAGTCGTGAACTGGAGGTAAAACTTAAACCTGGAAGTTCTGGGTCCATAGGCAAGTTTCCTGGCACGACCACCCCAAACAGTGTGGGGATATTAAAGCATGGCAGTCGCTAAAGCGGCAGCAGTGGGTGGCCTATTAGGCCCCTAAGAGAAGAAGGTCATGTTTTTGAGTCCATATCAGTAAGTTGCCCTGAGGTACCCTTGAGCAAGGCACTGTCCCCATCACTGCTCCCCAGACGCTAGATATGCCTGCCCCCTGCTCCACTTCGGTGTGATGTGTTAACTGCAGAGCAGGCTCGCTGTTCTGTGTGTGTTCACAGTCACTTTCACTTCTTCAAAGCATCCTAGTCGCATTTCTGTCAGCTCAGTCAGTGAGGCCGGCTGGTGGGCTGTAACCTGGCAGTGCTCTGTAGAGGGGTAACCACGGTAACCACGGTAACCACGCTAACCCTGCTGACCCTGTTTGTTGTTGTCGGTGTTTTAATCGGCGAGGGACGGGACGCCTGAGTAAGCACGGATATAAACAAAGTCTCTCTCTCACACACACACACACACACACACTCACACTCACACACTCACTGAGCTGCTACTGCGCGCTCGCTCACCGAGGCACTCAGCGGGAAGTGAGAATGGCCAGCGTTCTCGTTTTGAGCCCGAGGACGCTCGTGTTTTCCGCACGAAACCGTATCTAACTGCGGTAAAATCCCCCTGACCGGTGTGGCTCTGTGTTTATGAAGGACGGGGCTGTGAAGCACAAGGCCCTGGAACAGACAACTCCCCCTCCTGATGCTAAGCCCTCTCAGCCTCCGCGCAGCATCCAGCGCGAACGGCGCGTCTCTTCCGCCCGCTCCCCTCTGTTTACACAGCCATGTTTACCTGGCGCCGCCGGGGGGGCAGCCCTCCCCTCCCTTCTCCTTCTCCTTCTCCTTCTCCTTCTTCTCCTTCTTCTCCGCCGCCACCGCCGCTTTCCCGACTGACGGAGTGCGGGCTCTTGCTCAGCGTGTCCGCCTGTATGTCCAGAGCTCCTCGCGCCGCTGCCCGTCCGGCTGTCTGTCCGTCCAGAGCTCCTCGCGCTGCTGTACGTGTGTCCGTCGGCCTGTCCGCCCGTTCAGTGCTCCTCGCGCCGCTGTCTGTTAGTCTGTCTGTCTGTCCACAGCTCCTCGCGCCGCCGCTCGTTGTTGACTTTCAGGCGACTCCGTGACGTCACGCGCCGCGCGGGCTCCCGCACCGCTCAGCGCCTTTGGACTCGGCTGGACCCAGTTCTCGCGAGAGACCTTGTCCTCGGCTCGGCGTTGCCATTAACAACGACCGACGCTCATAGCAGAGAGGGACAAAACTAAAACTAAAAAAGACAGACAGATAGATAGATAGATAGATAGATAGATAGATAGACTGACTGACTGACTGACAGATAGATAGACAGACATAAACAGACAGACAGACAGATAGATAGATAGATAGACTGACAGACAGATAGATAGACAGACAGACAGACAGATAGATAGATAGATAGATAGATAGACTGACAGACAGATAGATAGATAGATAGATAGATAGATAGATAGATAGATAGACTGACAGATAGACAGATAGATAGACTGACAGACAGACAGACAGACAGGTAGATAGATAGACTGACAGACAGACAGACAGATAGATAGATAGATAGATAGATAGATAGTTATTGTATTCATTTTTGTAGATATTTAATTTTATTAAATTAAAACGTTACCCTCTAAAAAACAGAATAAAATAAGTTATGCTATTGATTGATTTATTTAATACTCAGATCCAGTATCACATGTGGATATTCGTACATTATTTTCATCTCTGACAGCTAGTCTGCTATGATGTAGACTGTAAATTAACAGGGTATGTACAATATTTGCTAAAGTGCATGTACTCATGGATTCTGGAGACTAACAGGGAGCCGAGTCTCTATAATGCAGGCAGGCAAGGTAACACATGCCTTTTACAGATCTCATTAAACCCACTTAGATACTGGATTAAGTGATTTAGAGCCTCTTATGTGTGGTGCCTCCTAAGTTCAGTTGCTCTATACTCTTCCAGATCTGACCCATTCATTAACATGCTAGACTAACTCGTATCAGTTTTCTGTTATATTGGAATATTCGGCTGGCTGCTCATGTCCAGTCAAGGTTGTTTTATTCAATATGCTAATTTGAAATAAATGTTTAACGTCTGATTGGTCTAAAAAAAAGATGTTATATTATATTGATGATATTTCCATTTTGGGGTGAATTTCTCTGGTGCGACAATTCCTCTTCTATTTAACACCCTTCATTTTTTATAACAGTTTTTTTGGCCAAGAACTTAACTTCGGACCATAGCACTCAGGACAGTCTGCAGGCATCACTGACTGGAGTAATAGGGGTAGCAATTTGTTCCTTGCCCAAAATGGATTTCAAGTTAGTTAGTTAGTTAGTTAGTTAGTTTTCAGAAGAGGAACTGTAGGACATGATCAGGGACAGGTCCTGCTGTTTCATGCCGCTATCAGAGAATTGGCCAAAACGATCTATTCATTTTATCTTTATCACATCAGGTGCATATGTTAAGACTGGATAGCAGCATGCGATCTCTGCTTGTGGCTGTGTCTGCATTAGATCTGCTGAGTATGTGAAAAGAGATCATAACACAATGTGTCAGGCATCCTACATTGTCTTCACTAAGTGAAAAGCGAAATACAGTATATGTACGGCATGTTTTTTGAATAATGTCAGATCCTTATAGGTTTTCCACAATTTGTTATCTTCCAGACTTTTCATAATATTCAAATAGTTCATTTTTTTTCTCACCAATTCAAAATGCTCACACAAGTATGGCAAAGCAAATATGCTTCTAGTCATTCACTTGTTAAAATGTAAACTATTTCCCTAGCCTGAGATTCTAAGCACTCTAAAGGGGGTTTTCCTCAAGATTACTCTATAGGTTTCTAGAGCCATCTTTCCCCCTCCCCTGACTAGTCTCTCAATCCCTGTTGCAGGAAAACAACGTTGATGCTGCCACCACCATGTTTGCCCTAAAGGATAGTAATGCTTGGGACCTGTTTTCCTCCATACATGCTATGGAGAACCCCTGCAATGGGCTGGCGACCTGTCCAGGGTGCGTCCCCCGTCCTCGCCCTGTGTGCGCTGGGTTGGACACCAGCACTCCCCCGCGACCCCGTTTGGGACAAGCGGCAGAAAATGGATGGATGGATGGTTGCCATGGAGAACTGGCCAAAGTTTTCTGTCTTTTTTTTAGGCCGAATGATTTTGCTTCTTATGGTCTAGGAGTCATCTGTCAAACTCCCAGCAGGTTATCATGTGTCTTTTAGTGGCTTCCATCTTACCACTTTACCATATAGGCCTGATTGATGGAGTGCTGCACAGATTGCTTTAAGATGAGGTCCTGTGTGAGGTCCACACAGGACCTCATCCATACTCACTATTGGGTTCTTGGTTATCTCTCTGATTAAGTTCCCTGTTTACTGATGTTGTCTGAGTAATTAGATGTTGGAAAATTGTTGGTTGTTCCAGATCTCTTCCATTTATGAATGATTGAGGACACGGTGCTCTTGAGTACTTCAATGATGCAGAAATGTTATCCTCATATTCTTCACCAGATCTGTGTATGAACAGTCCTGTCATGCCGACGTGCAGGGATTTCTCTCAACCTAATGATTTGGTTTTCAGGCTTTGAGACACCTGTGGCACCTGTTTGCTTTGCTTTAGTAAATATAAAGCAACATGCAACACTGATACTAAAGCATTTAGATTAAGTTTAAAGAAGGGCATTTTTTGAGATATCAAGTGACAGGGGAGAACTTATCAATATACTGTATATAAAGGATAGACAATAACATCATATAGTGCATTTAAAAAGTAATTAGTTCATAAAAAGGTGTTTTGACGTTGTCACTAATATCAAACCATACCACCATATTTTAGTTAACCAACCAACATTTCTATCATTCTATATTTACATTTACATTAAATTATACTGAATATTTAAATGAGGATCATTGTTTTGTCAAAGCCATAAAGTTTTCTGCCATTTGTTACTCTTGTGGTAATCAATGCCATGTTTTTCATGTTATTATCCAGTTCATTTTTTAAAAATTTTGCTTTTTCTACTTTTTTAAAACAAAAGAAAAGCACCTGTAGTTTGAAGGGTCAGCCCTGTAGCCTGCAGAGCAGATCATATTAAGCCCAGCTGCTCTGGGCTTTGGGGTGCCTGGCCAGGTATCATCTGAGAACTGCTGAAATGTGAAATTCCTTTAGGGCATTTGATCCTCTAGACTGTTTGAGACAGTGTTCTCTAAGCGGCCTGTCCCAGGCTTAGTCCTCAGCTCAGCCCCAGCTCTGGCTGTGTGCTCCAGATGGCTGAGGGAGGCACAGAGGAGGTAAGGAAAGAACCCTGCTCTGTGACACAGGTGGGGAAAGGCCTGCATGCACCCCCAGGACAGCAGGACTGCCCCCCTGACAACTTACCCCCAACTCTGTCATCTGTCCACGAGTTCACAGGGAGGATGTACCTGCACCGTTCCACAGGGGCAGCGACATATAGGTACGTACTTCACCATAAGGGACATGTTTACATGGGTCTGGGTCTGCATGTATGCACGTGTACCCACACAGGCACATGCATTCACATGCACACACACGCATGCACACACACATGCATACTCACATGCTCCTAGAAAGTGATTTTAAAGCAGTGGTTCAGCCAAAAGATCTAATTTACAGATTTTCCTTTTATTTCAAAAGTAGTAGATTACAGTTCTCACCAAAAAAAAAAGTTGTTTATTGCTATTCACTTGAGTCATATGGGTTTGAGATGAAAGATGAATATGAAATGAGAGGTAAAAGGAAATACAAGTTGAAAATCTGATCTGTCATCTCACCCTTCAAGCTCAAAATCAAATATCTTTAGTGAATAACAAAAACCAAACGTATTGGCCTTGCCGTTGTGACGCTTTTGGAGGGGACTGTGTCTCTCCAGTAACAGCACAAAAGTGCACAAACTGCATACTTCTCAAGCTTTAGCACATTATTAAGTAATCTCGAAGATGAGAAGCATCTAAGTATAAATAGTACATTAGCACATTTAAGTAGTTAAGAGTTTTGTAATCTATACTTTAGTATTTCTTTTTCTTTTTTTTGTATTTTTTAAATATAATACATTTAAATCTTCAAAACAGACTTATGTTTTAATGCATTTAAGGACAATAATTAATTCTTTTATTTTGCATGCTCTTCTGAATGAGACAGAAAAGATTCATCAGTGTATCTGTCATTGCAGATGATGCGCAACAGTAACAAAACAACGTAAGAGAGTTAACAAGAAGAGGCAGAGAAGAAACATGTATTTATAGTCATGTCTGTGATTGGAGAACTATTAGAGAAATAAATGAAAATTAATTTGTATTATTTTTATTATAATGTTTATTATTTTTTATTTAATTTGGAATTGGAATGGTTTACTCACTCACTCACTCATTTTCATAGCCGCTTGTCCTAATTAGGGTCGCATAGAGCTGGAGTCTATCCCAGCTCTCACAGGGTGAAAGGTGAGGAACACCCTGGACAGGTCAGCAGTCCACCATGGGGCATGGAATGGTTTAATAGTCTTTAATTATATTAATATGGTGTGAGGTCTACACAGAAACAGCTGGTGGAATTGTTCTTTAAAGAGTTACCTTTTGCTTTAATATTCTGACAACATTCCTGGGTACTTTCTTCTTTGTAGTAAATAAAGAATCAGTACTTTTTTTAACAGAGTTGTTTTTGAAGTAACAAATGTGTGCACTTTAGCCATGTTGAGCAATCTCAAAGAACTGCTTATGTCAGTTGTGAAACTGTGTACCATACAGTTTCAAATTTGTCTTAAAATTTAAAAAATGTCTTCATTTCTAAAAACATTTAATAGCAAAACAACGTAATGCCTCAATTTAGCTGTAGTTTTATTCCAATACCACCAATACAGCTCTTAACTCAAAAATCAATGACATTTTTTTTATCACGACATCCCGGAACAGTTCAAATCTTTAACACTTTTTTTTTTTTGCAATTTGTAGGTCAACACACTTTAATCTGTCCATTTTTTTCAATTTGATTTCCTCTATCGTCCTCTGTCACCCAGGGGCTACATTAGTCACTTGAATGCGGCTAGGTGAACCAGAATGGACAGCTCTGGCCTTATGTTTCCCCATCTGAAAAACTAAAGCTGTCCTGCACACCTTTAACCAGGACTGCAGCTGCTCCGCGTCCTCTCGTGTGGCCACTCTGCCTACAGCTGTCCCTCTCTCCATCCAGGACCGTGTACCCCCGGCCCCAGCGCCCACTCACTCGGACACACATGAAAGGGGCTGAGGCAGACCTCCTGAGCTCTGTGTTGTTATGGCATGTTGCTGGGGTTCAGCTGGAAGCATGCCCTCTTAGCCGTCACCAGGGATGGGTGTTTAGAGAGGCGTAGCTGTTAAGGTAGCTGTATGTTTAGGTATCACCATTGAGAGGGGTGTCCCTCTAGAGAGGACACTTGATGATGTGGGGAGATGAGTAATGAAATATGTCCATGTTCTAAATTTTCCTTCCTAGGTCAGTTTCCTTCTCTCCCTCACATTACATTCAAGATTTTGTTTGTAAGACATGTCTATGGTCATATTATGCTTATTGATGGAGTAACGCACGTTTTGAATACTCCTTTCAGTGTAGGAGTAATACGTGCCATTGCTGTTAAACCTCATGTTTATTCATGCCAGCTGCCCTTTACATTGTGCAAATATTTCATGGCAATTAGACACCCCAGAAACAGTACTAAATTACTTTAGGGGCATTTTTCCCCTCTCCAATAAAGTTCCCTTTTCAGAGATACAATTTTTTAAACCGCTGTAATATTTGCTAAATAATAAAGCAAAAAAAAAAAAGCATATTTAATTCACTGCCTCTGGACGTTTTTCTTCTCAATTTTCATCTCAATTAAATATAAATTGAATTGCTGAAGAAATTGAAAGCCCTACTCAGCTTTCGTCTTGTGTATTTGCCCTTTTTTTGTTGTTTTATTTTGTAATGCACCAGTGCTTAGAAAGATTATTTGTTCCCCAAGGGTTCTCAGGTGGTGCCACCTAAAAAAAGGTTTCAGGAATGACTTGGCAAAAATCCAAATTCATACGGACCAAATTTGACATGTTCGATTCTAATTTTTATTAGATTTTTTTCTATTTTTTTAATTGTTATTTTCAATAATTTGCAGCTTTTTACGTGCATAATTTAATTTAAATGGGCTTTTTGTAAGTTAAATGGGCTTTTTTTATAAGAACCTACGCCATGAAATAGGCAGGTAAGATGATTATCTCTGCATGTGAAAGGACACTTATGGTCTGTCATTCGGCAGGAGGCTGGGCCCAGGTGTGAGTGTTTTTTACATGCGTTTTTTTTCTAAGCCCATGTCCAGCTGAGAGTGCACTATATAGGTACAGTTGGCAAGTTTGCTCCAGGTTCTGCCTGTGCATGTATATGCGTTTGTGTTTGAGGGCCACGTCTGGCAACATCTAGTGAAGCGAAAGGGTTCAGATCTCTGTGGTTAAGAGTGTTTTCCCCTCCTTTCCAAACCTATCCTAGGAGCCTCTGCTTCCTGAAGCATGTGTGCACCCCCTCCCCAAGGCAGGCCAGCCCAGGTCTCACTAGCCTCAGTACTGCCTGGATTAATAAGCAGGAATAAGCTTTGCAGTGTTTCAAAAACTCCTAGGCAGGAAGAAGAAAATAAAGTGTATATAATGGACCTACAAAGTCTAGACTTCAACAAACAAGCAAGTCTTCAGACTCAGCTTAGATCAGCCATAAAATTCAGGCACATTTCATGCTGTAAGTTGAGTTTAAGAATCAAGCTACTATGTAACATTTTGTTTGTTTTCCTCTTTTATCACTTGTATTTTTTCAGTAATATCCACCAGACACAGTAGCTTTAAGCTAATATAAGTTGTCTGAAATCGGCATAGGCAGTTTGTGCTTACATTGTTAAAAGGGGCAGTGGTGGCCCAGTGGTTAGGGAGTTGGCCCCGGATCGGAAGATTGTGGGTTCCCTCACCAGTAGGTTGACCTGAGGTACCCTTGAGCAAGGTACCGTCCCCGTCACTGCTCCCCAGGCGCTTTCTACCCCCTGCTGCTGGGTGAAACGCAAAGGTTGAATTTCGTTTCATTGTGTTGTGCTGCATTTGTCCTACATATGTCACAGCTGAATTGTGAGATAGCTGAAGAGTTGAAATCTACATGCGACATGCATTTTAACCCTCCTACGCATGAAAGTAAGCCTGCAATTAATCTCCATCATTTAACTTTGCAGTTTAGCATTAGCTGTTAAAACTGTAGTCCACTCCTTTCAACACTCCTTCAGGGGAAAAATGTCTGTAGAACGGAACATACTGAGTTTGGAACATTTTTGTTGGCCAGAATGCAAAATAGCACTCAGGTTTCCCAACAGAAAACCCAGTAGTTTTTTTCTCCCTTGCAGTTTTTCATCATTCATCATGCCCCAGTGGAAAATACAGCCTCATTAGTGGGCCCCCAATTTTGAGATCCTTGATACAGACACTTGAGAATAGGGGTTGTCAATCTTATCTGTAACAGGCCTAGCCAAGCAGCACCTCATATAACAAATCAGGGTGGTGGTGGTCTAGTAGTAGGGTACTTGCCTACAGACCTATGGATGCTATGGAAGAGGTTGCAGGTTTGAGTCCCACCTCTAGCACTACCACCATTGGGTTCTTGAGCAAGACCCTTAACCCTGACTTACTCCAGGGGGACTGTCCCTGTAATTATTCAGTCACTCTGGATAAGAACATCTGCTAAATGCTGCAATTGTAAATGCAAATCTATTGCTGAGTGAAGCCAGCTGATTGGACTACTAAACCTGCAGGGACACCACCCCTCTGTGGACTGGAGGAGGTCCCTGCTGTAGTGTAGTGAGGTGAAAAGCATTTTCAATTTCCTTCCTGATTATGATGGATACCTGGAAGCTTTAGGGAAGGCGAATGCAAATGTAAATGTAAATGTTTTTAGTGTATTTAATTGATGCTATTGGTCTCATATTATCATATATGCTCATATTAACTAAACTGTGATTGTTAACATAAAGATTGTTTCAATTTAAAATACTACAAATCAGTCCTCAGGCACCTTCTATTAAGTTGTGAAAAATGGCCCACCTCCGTGAAAGGGACAAGTATGTCCTTTATTGTATCATTCATCAACTGTGTGCAAGTGAGTCTGAAGACATGAAGGTCAAAGATGATTCAGATGCTGTGAGTGATTTAAAATAACATAGCAGTGGTCAATTTAATCTAACTGATGTAGATTAAATGAACCTTCCTGTTGGAACCTGAAGAGAGAGGACTAATTAAACAAGATTAACGAGTAAAAATTCTTTAAATTACATGAGGAAAAAAATGCAAAGAGCTGTAAAGTGATTTGCTGAAAGCTTTGCCAGGCCGTGACAGTTTTGCTCACGGTTTATGCTCTCCACTGTGTTCTATGTGTGACACGGTGGCCTCTGGCAGGTTCTCTGGATAAGGAAGGCTATATGTCACTGCCCTGAGCCAATGCAGCTGTTCCTTGGGTATGACATCTGGGGCTGACAGATCGTCATGGCGCCAGTGGTGCCCCACACACCCCTGGGCGCCACACACTACATTCACGCCACACCCCTCTCACATCTTCCACTTCCAGATGCATGCTGGGGTGCCACGGGGTGCCATCTAATCTCATCATGGCCCGGCCTTGCAGCCAACGTTCTGCGTCTGGGAGCCAAGCCATATGTCAAGGTCAAAGCTGGGTAAGGGAGGAGGGTAGAGTACCTCATCCAAGAAACAGCACAAGTTTTTAACAGTGATTACCAGAAGAGGACCTGGACTGGGATGTTTTTAATCCTAAAAAGCTTGTGAATCTTAACAAAATACAACACTGTAGAATTTTTTCACTTGCTGCATCTGCTTTGCACCATTGATTACAAGTGACAATAATTTTGATCTTCACACATGAATTCTATCTATGAATTCCACCTGGACCCCTTGAGAAGCTAATTGGCAGTTGCTGAATTTTGTAACTAAAAGCACACGATGAACCACTGTGTGACCTACTGGTCTGGGACTCAAACTCACAACTTTCAGATTATGGAGCCTAGTCCTCTAGGCAACCACTGCCCCATATTAACAGTTTCAGTGGAAACTACAACTGTACTCAGAACTCCACTCAGTCAGTCATTTTCTGCCACTAGTCCCAAGCAGGGTCGCGGGGGGGTGCTGGAGTCCATCCCAGCTCACACAGGGCCAAGAACGGGGACACACCCTGGACAGGTCGCCAGCCCATCGCAGGGAGGAGCGTGACGGGGACGGCACCTTGCTCAAGGGTACCTCAGGGCAACCTGTTGGGTAGGGATCGAACCCCCGATCCTCCAATCATGTGGCCAACGCCCTAACCACTAGGCCACCGCTGCCCCCCAGAACTCAACGGTACACACAATCATAGTTTTTATAGTAGATTGGAGAACCTCATTAAGTAATTTTGGTTACATTTCAGAATAAATTATAAAGAGTAACAATGTTTTTTAGGTGAATAATTCATGACATTGCCTTACATAACTACAAGCTTTGATTACATGCCTAATGACTTAATTCAGCAACTGGCAAATATCTTGCATTGGCTTTTTGAGTTTATTGTTTCCCATCCAGGCAAAAAGCATTAATCCCTGTTTACATTTCACATCTGAAATGTAAAGATTAGTTTCAAAAGGGCTAAATAAAATTCCTTTTATATCAATGAAAAAGTTAATATAGGTTAATGTAATAAATCCTCCAAGAGTGTGCCTTGAATGTTCATCCATCGTTTATTTTAATACAGTGTACACATATGAAAACCCAGTTCTATACTGGCAATACAGCAATACAGTAACAGCATCTCAAAACATGTTGCAACATCAGATTTGGAGCAATATAGGAGCAAAGACAACTGGGAACAGCTGGAATTGAAAGCATTTGGAGAAGTAGATTTAGATTTTCCTGTGGGGCTGTCAAGCTCTCACATGGGAACAGGATGCTGAGGAAGACACATCTGGAAGGCCCAGACTGTGTTTGGATTACCACAACTGGATTAGAGCTCTCCCACCCGAGCTGAATATCCTCTCCCAGTCCTCCCTGCATGCAGAGAAGTTTGCTTTGGCTCATCCCGAAGGAGCAGACAGAGTGGCATAGATGCCGCAGGTGGCAGAGAAACATCTCCAGTGAATCTTGATGAGTGATTTAACTGGTTGTGTTTGAGTCAAACTAACTCACAAGAATCTGATTACAATTCTCTCACTGAGACTAAGTGTGATGGTTCCTTGTCCAGAAGATATATGAGCAAAAATGTAGAAAACTCGCTTCAATAGCATCAACCTTAAGACCACTTTTCACTTTTGGAGATCATCTTGCAGCTACAGCAAACCTTTGTGGCCCAAAAACACAAATTGATAAAATTCCCTATCTGCATATTCATGTAAAACTGAAGCTGTGTTGTGTTGCTCTGTGTGCATTTTAACCATATGGTCTTCCCATGGTCAAGAGCTTTGCAGGGGGAAGTTTATATAAACACAGTGTGACTGTGTATAGACCCAATCATTAACCACTAGGCAGCGGTGGGTTCGATGCCCTCACCAGTAGGTTGCCCTGAGGTACCCTTGAGCAAGGTACCGTCCCTGTCACTGCTCCCCGGGTGCTTTCAATAGCTGCCCCCCTGCTGCACGTGTGTGTATGGGTGAAACGCAGAGGATTCATTTTGTTGTGTTGTGCTGTGCTGCGTTTCACAATGACAAGGGTTGTCACTTTCATATACTATTTTAATGTAGGGGTTAATGCTGTTTTTTTGAGGGTCTGAAGACTTTATTAGAAATTCAGCTCCAAGAATCAGTGTTTTTTTCTTGATTTGATTTTGTCTGCCCTACAATGCAATGGACTGGTGACCTATCTAGGGTGCTTTTGCACCTTTTACCCTAGGTGCACCGGGATAGACTCCAGCACCACCCTCGACACTACTCAGGATAAGCGGTTAAGATAATGAGTGAGAGATTAACCAAGATAATCTGACACACAACTGGTGGGCCTGTTCAGAGTCTTGCTGTAGAAAATAACAGTAGGTTTAAAGGCTTTGGGTCAAAAGTAAGTAAAAACCTTCTTACAAATTAAAATATATGAACTAATTCCATGATGTTGAGAAGAAATGTGTTTTTGATGATGTAACCTGTAGATTATATGTAGTGGCACTGACTGTATTAAGGCCAAAGAGGCCATAGAGGGATACTGGTATTTATTTTGATCCTGAACTACCACTGAAGTCATCAAGTTGTAAAAATGAACACATTCAACACTGCAAGCAAAATGATGCTGGATCAACAATTCAGTCATTTTAAATCTATTATGACCTATTTGTTTTAATTGCTGGCAAAGAATGTTTCAGTCAGCTCTTGTTGGATGGTATGTATGAGCTGCAACTGTTTCCTTCATGTGCACTTTAACTATTGATTGTTGATTGGGGAAGTGGATATTTGTTCCCACAGAATTTACACACTGGCAAAGCATGAAGCAAAGATGTTGTTTTCACTGAACAGAAGATATGAGTCGGACTGGACAGTGGATATTCACTGCTGTGTGGGAGCAGGTTGTGAGAGGATATGCAGACTGCCCGAATCTATCACCATCTGGATCAACAAGGGCAGTGTTGTCAGGCCACAGTAAATACTTCCCTGGGGGAAAGCCGAGCAAAACAACCTCAAATCGCAGCCCTCTGTTATTATGACCATGTTTTCCCAGCTAATGTACTACAGCATTGTGCCTCAGGTTAGCGGCGAGTAAATATGAATCTATCCAAATGGCAGGAACATTTGATATGCAACATCTTTATTGGGTTCAAAAATCTTGCACGTAGAGTATTCAATGCTGAAAAACCTAGAATACTTCCATGTGCGCTGATCGACATAATAATATAAAATTATGAACCTTACTATTAGGCTATGAAATCTCAAGAAAAAAAAAAAGCCAAATCACCCACATAGATCTTGAATACACTATCATTGGAGGAATTTTCTGACAAGACATTCCACTTACATTAAGGGTCTTAAGCATGTAATAGGCTTCCCCTTGTCCTTTGTCGAAATTCATAGCAATATGTGTAGCAAGTAACAAAGCTTTCAAGAGGCTCCCTCGTCATCTGCCAAAAGCCTTAAAAGACACATCTGCAAGGCCCTCCTTAGACATCCCCACCAACGCAGTTCCTCAAGTCTCTCTCACTGATGGATGGTTTGTCGAGGAGGGAGCTAGAGAGAAAAAAACGGGCACTTGCAATTCATCAGGGCCGGAATAATGAGTGGAGAGCTACATTGATTTAGCCCGGGGCTTACAGCTCGAACATCTGGCCCAGTTGGCAGCCAACGCCAGGGCCGGCGCTATTGGAAAGCTTTCTTTGGAGCGTCCAGATGCAGAGAGAGGAGGATTGGTACAAATGCCACAGATGGAAACGCTGGAACAGATGATGCAGTGGGCAGCGCTGCCGCTGTTGGCACAGGTAGCTTGTCTCCAACAGCTGGCACAGGTTAGGCATTCTTGGGAATTGGTGCCTCAAATGTTCGCACTGGCAGAGGTTGCGCTTGTGGTACATGCATACACCGTCAGCACAGGCCTCATCAATCAGAGGGACTACAGAAAAGAAAGGAAAAATGAAGACACAGTTTGGATTGTCCCTTGTGGTGTTTCTATTCGGCCTTTAGTGTTTATAAAATAATCTTTGAAATTCTTTGTTTTATTGTTAATTGAAGAAACACAAAGCGTGGTCACTATTAGACTTTTTCCCTGCTTATTTTTAAAGCAAAATTTTTTATAAATCTGAGCAATATTTTACTTCCTCATGATGTGATTAAAAAAACATTTAGTTTTTCTCAGAGATTTTTTTCTTGAAGAAGAAAACTGGAGTTTTAAGAATTGTTTTAACCAGGTGTTCAAAGAAAACATGCACTATTGGTGTGAATGTTGTTATACCTTTTTAGATTTTCTAGATTCTAGATTTCTAGATTACTGGAATGCTCTTCTCTTTGGTCTCCCAACTAGAACATTAGCCAGGCTCCAGTATGTGCAAAATTCTGCAGCTCGTGTTCTCACGTTCTCCAAAAAATCTGAACATATCACCCCCATTCTCCACAAACTTCACTGGTTGCCCATATCGTACCGTATTCAATACAAGCTACTTCTCATCACATTTAAAGCCCTTCATGGATCTGCTCCTTCATACCTCACTGAATTACTCCATTCATACACTCCCACCCGCTCACTGCGCTCCTCCGGCACAGGGTTACTCTCAGTTCCTAAATTCAGGTTAGCTTCCATGGGGGGTAGATCATTTAGTGTTGCTGCCCCTAAACTCTGGAATTCCCTCCCTCAAAACCTGCGCTTAATGTCCTCGCTGTCCCTCTTTAAAACACAGTTAAAAACATATCTATTCAGTTTGTGCTATTCCACTTCACCCAGTTCTTAATTTCCTTATTCTGCTGTTTGTTTTCTGTCTTTGTGTTTGTATTAACTTGTTTTTTTTTTGTTTTGTTTTTTTTCTCTGCTCTGTAAAGTGACCTTGGGTTTGAGAAAGGCGCTATATAAATAAAAATTATTATTATTTGTTATTATTAAAGGGGGGCAGCCTTTTTATTTATACATGACATCACAAGATTGTGCCCATTGTGGGAGGAGCTAAGCCTTTAATTAAATTTCATTTAATTGTTAAATGAAAGAAAAATGCAGCTGTCATGAACTGACAAAACATGCTGAAAAAAAAATGCGGCCTTTATAAAGGTATTGCAAAACCAATTAAATTGCTTTTGCTAACCATAGAAGATATCTTGGTTTGAGATCAATATATAATTATGAGGTAATAATCTTCTTCTTCTTCTTCTTTTGGCTGCTTCCATTTAGGGATGGCCACAGCGGATCATCCGTTTCCATTTCTTCCGGTCCACTGCATCTTCCTCCTTCAAACCAACCACCTGCATGTCCTCTTGCCACATCCATAAACCTCCTTATTGGTCTTCCTCTTTACCACTTTCCTGGCAGCTCCATCTCTACCTTTACCAGTCATGTTGCAAATCCTCCTCTTCTTCTTCTTCTCCTTTGGCCAGCAGTATCCCAATTTTCACCAGCACCTTGTAGGCTAACAGTATTGGTGGTGGTCGTGGTTAACCCAGCCTCAACCAATCCGGTATGGAAATCTGATTGGTTGTCCCCATATTGATTTGGCAAAAGTTTTACACCGGATGCCCTTCCTGACATAACCCTCCCCGTTCATCCGGGCTTGGGACCGGCACAAAGAAATACACTGGCTTGTGGTTACAGTTTTCCAGCTTTTTACCACAGCATCTTTCATTCGTTTGTTCTAAGAGTTTCTTTCTTCTGTCTTTTCTTCAGGAAATGAAATGCATTTTCAGATCAGGTAAGATTGTGGGGTCTCTTGGGTAAAGATCATCAGGGTCTCTCCCCTCTTTCCACGACAGTTTCTTCCTCCTTGAAATCAGACTCATTAACCAGAACTAATTTTCCCATTCACATTTTAACTACCTTACACTTTAAACCAAACCATTACCCATATTTATACATTGTTTCATTCTTTATTGACCATCACACATTTGAACAATTATTTATTACCAAATACTGAGAATCATTCTCAATACTCAATAAACTGCTACTAAATAAAGGAATTGACATAATATTGTATTCAAGCTGCAATACTGTTGTCAGCATTGTTTACATGTGGCAATACTCTATTCAGACTCTGTGTGTCTCTGCTGTGTGTCAGCTGAATGTACTCTCTTCTGTTGTTGTCTTGTGTTTTGTTGTGTCTTTTGCCTGCGCTATGAAGGTTTTTCATGATGTCGCTGCTTGTTTTGGGGGATTTTTTCCTTTACTGCCCTCACAAATTGAGCTCCTGTTGTTTTCCTAGACCAGCCTGCTCAATATCTGTTGCTCAGTACGCCATCGGTTGCCTTCTTTTTTTGTGGCATTACAAATAAAAAAAAAATGCAGCCATAAGAAGTGAAATCCCAAACTTGAACTGAGAGTAAATAAGTTTAAATAAGTAAAAAAAGTTTAGGACACACCTGTATAACAACATATGCCCCTCTGCATGCAAAATGTGCTGTGGCCCACGTAATATATCGTTTGAAAATACCAGGAATGGCCTTGCTGTTAAAATTTTGAGGTTTTTTTCTGTTTTGTAACTATTATGGTCTAAAAAAAGATATCTTGTTAGTCCAATTTATTTAAAAGTTCAAAAACTTCTAATAGTTTGGAACAAATATTTTTTTCAGTCTCTTGCCTGAAAAAGAAATGGTGACACCATAGATCAACCACTTTTGTTTCTCAGTGGATGGCTCCTTAAAGAACCATGTTTGTAAGAGAGATGTATGAGTGTGAAGAATTGTTTTAAAGTTTAAAGAACCTCCACATAATGTAAAGGTCATAAACAATATCTATGCCAAGAACCATAAAGGATACTTTGCGCTGAATAGTGTGTCCAACCTCATCTTTAACCAAACCTTACAATACACCTGTACACACTCCATTACCTGCTATAACATGTGCCATATAAATGTTTTTAGCAAAAAAGCAGACATGCAGAAATGTTCCACTGAAATGAGATGCATCAAACACCTCAAACATTATGCTAAATACAATGTTCTTTCTAGCCTGAAATTTGCAGCTCGATAATATCTTCAGGAATAGTAGAAAACAAAACAAAAATAGCAGATTGTGTGTGGGAGAAGGATTGGCCAGATGTATAGAGTCTGGACGGCTCTGACTGGCATGAAGCTGGCCACTGTTCACTGATGGACATCTGGAAGGCAAATTGGTTAATGGTGCCTCCAAGCCAAAAAGGTAGTCAGCCATCTCTTCCTCCAGCAATGCGAAGGCTGCTGCTGCATCTGTGCTCCACCTAACCCATGAAAACATCCCGCCGCAGGCCACAGAGGAGCTGGGGGAATGAGTGGGGTGGAGCGCAAGATCTCCAGCCATGTCTCTGGGACAGAATGAGAGATTTAAGATCAGCGGCTGTGGAGGGATGATAACAAGAACGCAAGCTGCTCCTGTTCTGCAGCAATGATTGAGACGAGGCCAGTGAGTGGACAGTAGCCTTCTGTCCTGTTTGTCTGACTCATTGATGAACAAAACTGAGATGGTCTCCTGATGGTCTAATTTGCTCCTCAGAGCTGCAATGTTACATTTGTTGTCAGATGATGAATTATGCTGGATGTTTGGGTTTTAACAAGCCACATAGTGTGCAGTTTGAAAAGAAGCTGTGCTGATATACATATGCAAATATCTTCATTCGCTCTTCAGAAAGCGATGCTACGCTTAGTATTAATGAAGAAAGAGTGATCGCTTTTTCATCCGACTACAAACATAAACAAGTGACAATTGTTACGATATGGTAGGCGTCATAACGCAACACATAACAAACAATTCATTTTGTGCTGTCGCATAAGAACTGAGAGTTTGGCAGCAGTGTCACCACCATTGGCATGGTGCTGGGCCTACAGTGGTTGGAATTTCTCAAAGAGCACCCCCAGTCGTAACAATGGGACCTGATTGACAGATGTGCAAGGCATTGTGAATCCAAAACAAAGCTGCTGTTTTCCCTTTTTACAAGCCTGATCTTCGCCATCTGTAGATAAACAAGTTAAACACACAGTGCCTTCCCCTGATGCTCACACCCTGGAGAACGGCCCCCTCCCCCTCCCAGCCAGATGCTGTACCTCTGGAGGCATAAAGCAGCGCAGCAGGGCTGAACAGATGTTCTCCTGCCCATGAAGAGGGTGAAAGTGAGACGGACAGTCCATGAATTATTTACAAGAGGCACTATCATTTTTCGCTGCTGTTTCCCACATCATGGAGAACGTGGACACATAAGACACACATAAGCAAAAAAGCATATTTTCGCTGTTGAGGCAAAATCTTGAATCTTCAAAATGGTAAGTTTTTATGGTTAAATGGAATTTTTACTCTTTTAGACCTTAAATTTCTTTGTTCTACATCCATTTATTGTGAAATTTTAGCATAATGATGAAAGTTAAAGCATTTTTTATGTTTTTTTTTTTTATCTGACCCTTGCTACACTGAAACACAAAAAAATCTAATTGTTTTCCAAAGAAAAAAACCCCTGAAGTGCACAAAATGCACTTTTTTTTCTCCACGACATCATGAAACTTCTTTCTAACACCTTTATTTTTTCAAGATGTAAGATGTCAGGTAATTAAATACAGCACATTTTAGACTAGCTGCTTTACAGTTATACATCAACACTTCTGTGCTGTGTATTATAAAAAAGTCAACACATCTTGGACCAAACCTCCTCCAGTCTTGGAAAAAGTGGTAGGCCAGAACACATGCTGGGGTTATGAGCACTATTTCCTTTTTGTGTGTCACCATCCATCATTTGGGAATTGATACTGGCAAACATATCGATCTTATTCAGACAAGTCATCAACCAACCAGCCCCAGTACTCAGTAAAAGGCTTGTGAACTTACTATTTCTTTGTACTGATAATGATGATAGAGTCTGTGGTATCATCTGGAGTTAGGCAAATGTTGAAGAAAATTATGAAATAATGAAATGTCATGGAAAATCAAATTCTCAAGAACAGTCTGTTTTAAAGGATAAAGAGAATTTGGGAAATGGTAAATGAATTCTGACTGTTCACGGTGCATAAAACCACGCAGACATCATAAGTCGACTTACAGCCCCTTTAGTATTGGTAATCAATGGCTGAGTGATAATTCCAAGCTTGCCTACTTCTATCCACTGTGTATTAATATTTACACACACACACGCGCGTGCAGTCACACACACACAAACACTCACACGCACAGTCATGTTCTTCCAGCTGTGGTGTTCACCATAAAGTGTTACCCTTAATTCATCAGCATGTTTTCAGCGGTTAAAAGCGAATTCCTCCATATGGCTGGGTGCTTAATTAAATGCTAATTGTTATGAGCTATAATAATTGTGGGAGTGCGGCGTGCACCAGGCTCTGAGCTGCTGCTGGGTCCCCAGAGAGGACTTGAGAGGCTGGGCTCCAGATAAACAATCCCTCGCTCTCCTCCAGAGAGTGTGTGATCGGCCGGTTGATGAGCTTTCTTTCCCACCCCCCATTTCCCCCTTCCCCTGGGTGTATGACTCTCTCTCTGTTACCTGACAGTGTTGGGTGTGGAGGTGTGTGTGTGTGTGTGGAGTTAATACTGGTGCTACTCCTCATTGTCGCAGATTACAGCATTGCTTTAGGTTTTGTGTTTGTTCTCTAATCACGTGCAATTAACCATCTAATTGCTTTTCTGTTTTATGCTAATGATGTAACTTCCTCTCATTAATTGTTTTCATTGTACATTCACTAACATGCTTCAGGAAGTTGTTCTACATCCATGCCGAATTAACAAAGAAGTCAGTGTTGCGATCAAGTGAGGGAGACTGTTCCTCTCATTGTCCCCGATCATGCTGTGGCAACGCTCTAACCTATTTTCACGTCTTGATTAGATTTATGTCACTGTGCATCTATTAGCACATTCCTTTATTGTAACGATAAGTCTAACAGCGTAATCTCAACATTATGCTTAAGCTATTGCTTCACAGTCAAGTCATCAGTCTTAAATTAACACTTATGATATAGGCTTGTGGCTGGTGGTGCTTCTACACAGCATGCACTGGAGACTAGTTTAACACAGCTGGTGCTAATTTAAAAGTAGGGTTGTTGTTGGATGTCTAAGCCGAGGCGAAAGCATGTACTGTAGATGCTGCAGATAACAGATACAGCAACAAAAATGTATTTTTTTTAATAAGCCATGCTTTTATAAAAAACGTTCAGTTTAAAGGGCACATATTGTTCATTTGTTCGTTTTTGCTTTTGTTTTATGTAGCCAAAACAGATGAATTTCATTCGTATATGACCGTTTTCCAAGCCCTCTTTATCTCTCGACTGTCACATCTCTTCTCTTATTGGCTGATCAGATCAAAATATTTATTATTTCAGCATATATGAGCTTGATAACCTGCTGCTGGCTCAACAGGAGGATATACAGTGGAGTGAAAATGTTTCCATTTTTCCCATTTAAAAGCCTTTTTTATAACTGTTTATATTATCAGCATCACAACTGAAGTGAAATGTGAAACTTCTGAAATTCTTACATGAATGTCACTGTGCATCTATTAGCACTTTCCTTTATTGTTTGAAAAAGAAAGTTCTCTCCTACCTCCCACTCCAACCTGACAGCACTGGGTGAGGAGGTGTGTGTGCAGTTAAGGTTGATGCTATTCTTCCTTGATGGCATTCCTCATAGCTTTAGGTTTTGTGTTTTGAGTTATAATGTAATAAATTGTAATCCAGCTCATGCCATTTATTCTCTTACTCAGAAGTTGTAATTCATTATTGTAGATTTAGAATATTGAATGTTGATTAAATCTGTTGTATTTAATGTAAATATATGTGCTTTAAGTAAGATATGATGACAAGAGGATTTGCAACCAGAAGGTTGCAGTTCAATCCCCAGAGCTGGCAGGAAAAATAGGGGTAGGGACTGGTTGAACAATCTTTTCCACATCCAGTGCCCCTTGTGGACAGCCCAATGCTGTACCTGGTGTGGGTTCACTACCAGTCTGTATAGGAAGGGTAATATGTAGAGAATTCATTTCTGTGATTTTATATGCTGTGAGTGCATTCACTGCAAGTTAAGACATTTATTCAAAAAAGTGAAGAAAAAAAAACTTGGCTTTCCATGATATGACTCCCGTCAAGTAATTATAGAGACACAAACTGGTCCCCTCTACCTTATAAAAATGTAAATGTTCTCTAATCAATGCTGCGTTAACTGGATTAAGAGCTTCTGCCAGTTTTTTTTTTTTTTAAGGCCTTCAAAGCAGAAGGTCCCAGTGCGGATGCTGCCAGAGACACAGTGGACCCTGGGGTGTGAAGTACAGCGCTTTCCTTTGTTACTTCCCCAAGTAAAATGTCAGCGTTTTCTTCAGGGTAAAGCTTTTTGAAGTAGCTATAGTAACAACATACCACCAGCTCTAAGCCCAGCTCTTTCAAGACTATTTTTATCGCTGTTTATGGTATTTTGTCTGAGCTTGTCCTGTTGAACTTCATATTGAGTCGTCTCAGTGTCTACAGAGGGTTTTGGTGCATCTGTACTACTGGACATCCTCCCACTCTCTAGCTCTCTCTCCCTCTCTCACTGTGTTCTCTGGGCTCTGAACCAAGATTAATCCCATCAAAAAGGCCAGTGTATCAACATCTGCCTAATCCCGTCTAATGGCAGACACCACCATGAAATTCTTACCTCCAAGCAACATGTATTAGCATAATTAGAAGGAGAATCCCAGCAATTGGGGAGTGATGCTTAAGCATGCTGGGCCATTCTGTGTGTATATGTGTGTGTTTCCCATAGTGGTGAGTACATGTGGAGTGAGCTCTGTTCAATAAGAGCGCTGAGGTTTATCAAGGCTGTACAAGCTCTTGAACAGAACATGTACTGAATGTCCTTTCTGCAAAGATGGATTCCACAGTGACCTCTAGAGGAAGGAATTCAGACACATTCAGGCCTGTTGGGAGCCAAGCAAAAAAATGCCACTTAAGATCAGCTTTTTGGGCATCTCTGTGACAGTCAGTTGCATGAACATCCAAAGAACCGTAACCCTAAAACATGCCAGGAAAATTAAAAACTATGAAAAGTTATATTGTTTGTATCTGAAAGGAAATGAACAGATAGATAATCTTTTTTTTTTTGCCCATGCTCTCTCATTAACTTTTCTTAAAAAGACCTAATGTTGGGTAGCATTAGGCACACTGTAGTTTTTACTCTGCCAATAACAGCACAATGAAAATGACTCCTAATAGTCCTTCATAGCACTTTAGAACTGTGCTTTTCAATGGCAGAGGAGGCGAATCCCTCACATCTTTCACTTCAGTTGGAACAGATGGAGGGAAATGCAGCAAAATATCATTTCAAACATCAGGCTGCCTGAGCTGATGGCAAAGCCATATTCAAGGGACTGCAGTTGGGATCAAAAAGGCCTGTTGGTTGTGCTACTGGGGCATGGAACAAATAGCAGATATGCTAATTACTGAAATTCTCTCGCTCTCTCTCTTTCCCTGTCAAACCACATAGGACTTTTGAAGGAGGGATGGTGGCATGTTCTGTTTACAGGGACCTCTGTTTGTCATCAGCAGATCAACAGTAACAAGTCAGGTAATGTATTGCAGGCAATGAGTGCAAATAAAATCTGCTCAGAGTTCAAAAATCTTCACTATTGTTGAATATGGCTCAATCTGAAAAGGGCAGAGAAAACCTCAGGCATTATGTTTAGGTGTACAGCCGTGGCCAAAAGTTCTGAGAATGACACAAGTATTGGTTTTCACAAAATCTGCTGTTTCAGTGTTTTTAGATCTTTTTTCAGGTTCTTTTAAAGTATACTGAAGTATAATTACAGCATTTCATGCTTTTTTTATTGACAATTACATTACGTTTATGCAAAGAGTCAATATTTATAGTCCTGGCTCTTCTTTTTCAAGACCTCTGCAATTCACTGGCAACCCATTCTTGCATAATCAGTGCTTGGAGTTTGTCAGAATTTGTGGGTTTTTGTTTGTCCACCCACCACTTGAGGATTGATCACAAGTTCTCAATGGGAATAAGGCCCGGGGAGTTTCCTGGCCATGGACCCAAAATTTTAAAGTTTTGTTCCCTGAGACACTTAGTTATCACTTTTGTCGTATGGCACGGTGCTCCATCATGATGGAAACGTCACTGTCCTTCACCAAACTCCTATTGGATGGTTGGGAGAAGTTGCTCTTGTAGGATGTTTTGATGCCATTCTTTATGCATGGCTGTCTCATTCGGCAAAATGAGCTGGATGTCTGGATGCCCCAAACAATCGGAAAGGGTGTTCATCAGAGAAAATGACTTTACCCCAGTCCAAAGCAGTCCAATCCCTGTAACCTTTGCAGAATATCAGACTGTCCCTGATATTTTTCTTGGAGAGAAGTGGCTTCTTTGCAGCCCTTCTTGACACCAGGCCATCCTCCAAAAGTCTTCTCCTCACTGTGTGTGTAGATGCCCTGCCATTCCTGAGCAAGCTCTGCACTGGTGGTGCCCCGATACCACAGCTGAATCAACTTTAGGAGACGGTCTGGTGCTCGCTGGACTTTATTGGGTGCCTTGTGTGCCCTTCACAACAATTTAACCCCTCTCCTTGAAGTTCTTGATGAACTGATGGTTGATTTAGGTGCAATCTTACTAGCAGCAATATTTTTGCCTGTGAAGTCCTTTTTGTGCACAGCAATGATTCCAAATGACAAAACGTCTCCTTGCAGGTAACCAGGGTTTACAAAGGAAGAGCAATGATTTCAAGCACCACCTTTTAAAGCATCCAGTCTGCTATTCTAGCTCAGTCAGCATGACAGAGTGATCTCCAGTCTTGTCCTCCTCAACACTCTCACCTGTGTTAACGAGAGGATCGCCACCATGATATCAGCAGGTCCTTTTGTGGCTCAATGCAGTGGAATTGGGTTTTTGGTATCAAGCTAGATTTCATGGCAAGGAGGGACTAATTGCATTTCATCTGATCACTCTTCATAACATTCTGGAGTTGTAAATTGCCATCATAAAAACTGAGGCAGCAAACTTTGTGAAAATTAATTTTTGTGTCATTCTCAAAACTTTTGGCCATCTATGGGACTCTATGGGACTGTGCCAGAAATAGATTGTGTTAGAAATGACAAACAAAATCAAAATTGGAGAAGCACCCTATGAATAAAACACACGATACCTGTTGTTCATGTGGCCATTAATCAAATTGCCTTTTTCCCCATGTCACTCGCAGTGTGCCTACTAGTTTGAGCTTTCTCACCCATGCAGTTCTATTGAGGAGGAACAAGAATGATGCCGAATGATGATAATTCGCAACACTCCTTGACAGAACAAGGGCCAGATTGTTGGGAAGCATGGCAGCGACAATAGAAGGAATGCAGCATGCTTTAAACTGTCCCCCACATGTAATGGCTCACGCTCTGACACATTCAACACATCAGCTTAATGAGGAGGCCATTCTGTGCATTAAATAATAATGGTATTAGGTCAAGATTCCAGACCTTGGAGGACAGTGGTTTGTTTTGAAATGTATTAGTAACGCCAATTAATTTACTGGGACGAAAGAGGCACACTGAGTGTGGGACCATGGCACCGTGAGGGGGGCTGGGCTTTCGCAGCCAAATGCGAGGAACAAGTGACTGTATTCATCAGGTCCTGACTGAACTTGCCGTTACGCATCTGTGGGGTCTCTGCCCTCACCTGATTATGGGTTTCCCCAGTTAGTTACCAGCACTGGACCTGTGGCCTCTGCGCTGCATCAAAAACATCACAAGTTCAAACTGGGATATGTGACTGTAAAAATTTGTCAAAATTGAAATTTTCTGTTTAGTTAGGCTAGCAAATATGGTCTATGTGTATTTCTCACTGCAGACGCAGCATCATAGTAGAAAAATGATGAGGTGACTATATTTTAACCTGCATATTCGTAAAGGTAAAAACAATTCATGCACCAAAAGTCATTTGTAAATAAGAAACTGGAAAGTTAGTGGAAATACTGCTACTGCTAATAATAATAGTAATTATTATTATTATTATACCACTATATCATATTAATAATATTATTCATTTGATTAATTATATAATACAGAATAATTATTATAATAATAATTATTATTTAAACTTTTTCTAAAATAATAAATATTGTTATCCACAGATGAAGTCAATAAGCAAATAAGAATTACATTGTAATAAGTGTGTTTTGTTCTGATCACTGATTTAATGAAAGGTAAAACATGAGTGTGTTAAAGTCATGATAGGCTCCCAGTTCAGGTAAGGAGGCGGTTTTTCTCCATGTCTCAGCACTGCGGTCTCTATTTACCGTAGTGTGTGTGTGTGTGTGTGTGTGTGTGTGTGCACGGTGCTGTCCGGTGTCTCTGAGGGTTAATCTAGTCTGTTCCTCCGGCCGCTGCACCTGCTCCCCGCTCCCTCCGCGCTCTGACTACAGTACCCAGGTATCAGTGCGCGGTCCCCCTCTCCGTGCTCCGCGCCAGCCTGTTCTAGGAACCAGTCCGCTCGGCCCTTTCTGTGTGTGTGTGCGGGTTTTTTTTCTGCTTTCTCACTGTTGCCTGGTGTCAACCTACGCCGAACAGACTCATCCCTCCCTCCCTGCCCCTCAGCGGCCGCTTCCAATTTGCCTCCGCCGCTCAGAGCGCCTCTTCCATTGGCCTCCGCGCTGCCACTCAGCCGCTTCCTCCGGGCTGGAGAGTTGAGTAGCAACAGCTCGGAAACATCTGGCTGCCTCTCTCTCTCTCTCTCTCTCTCTCTCTCTCTCTCTCTCTCTCTCTCGCTCTCGCTCTCGCTCTCTCTCTCTCCCCCCCCTCTCGCTCTCTCTCTCTCTCTGCTGCTGCGTCTCTCTGCCGGGCTGTTATGGAGAGCCGTTGAAAGTCAAGGCAGTTTGTTTGTTTTTGTTTGTTTTCGGGAGAAGATTGGAGCCAGGAAGCGGGAAGGGGAGCTGGATCTCGTTGTCTGTAAGTGGGGCTTTAACGCTCGGTGCTCTTTAAGGAGATGTTACGGGGAGGGAGGGGAGGAGGGGGTTGAGTCGCTGTAGGAAAAGTAGCGAGCTGTGCTGTGTTTTGTTTCTTTTTTCTTTTTTTCCCAAAATGTCCTTTATTATTGTTTAACGGCTGTTGTGTTCACGCGCCGACTGACCATTGCGTCGCGCGCGACTGACCGTTGAAACGGGGCCTGCTGCAGAGAGGAAACCCTGCAGGTAGAGCGGCCACTTTTTCTGTTAGCCACTAGCTAGCTTTCCCCCTCAGAGCGGGGTCAGCGCTAGAAACACACACACACACACACACACACACACACACACACACACACACACACACACACACACACACACACACACACACACACACACACACGGCAGTGTTGTGCTCCTCCTCGCCGCTGAAGGCTGTGTAGGAGTGCAGAATTAGCCGTCGTTCTTCGCCTACAAGTAAATACCGCCTCACTCACTCACTCACTCCGACTGCTCGGTCCTGATGTTACTCAGACGTGCTCGGCGCTTAAAAACACTGCCCGCCTTTCCCTCTTTCAGTCCGGACAGGTAAAAGTAACCAACTTGACGCTCCTCAGCGCCGTGTGGCGGCGTGGGTTCGGTGGCTTATAGCCGTGTTTACGGACTCGAGTAGTTTTACTTTGGGCTGTTGGTGTGTGTGTGTGCGCGCGCGCACCGTGCAGCTGTACCTTCGTGATCACAAAAACAAAGCTCTTAATAGGTCCACTGCTAAAAGTAACTGCTTATCATCCTTTTTATTAGTTCACGATGAAGATTTTCCTCAGCTCGAGCTGCCACCCTCTGTGTGTGTGTGTGTGTGTGTGTGTGTGTGTGTGTGTGTTAGTTTTGGTTCAGATCTGCACTCCATACTTTTTTGTAGCTTTCCTCAGGGCTCAGCAGATGTTCGGACTGGGCTTTTATTTTTAACTGGCAGGCGAAATCGGTGCCAAAGAGAGTCTTTTGTTTGCCAAAAGTAAGACATGGGCACTTGAACAGTGGGGTTCGATTGTTTCTTAAAAGTTACAGTGAAAAGGCAGTGTGGTGTCGTGGTATTTAACCCCCTGACATGGGGCTGTGTGGTGGAGAAGGAAAAAAATAGACCATTTTTCTTTTGAGGAACATGAAAGTAGAGATGGGTGATCGTAGTAAAAAAGGGTTAAAAAAAAAAAACAGTAAAGTCTTAAGTAGTCCCAATACGGCGCAGCGTTGAGTGTGCGTGTTAAAGTCCCACTCATGAGGTCTATAGGATTGTTGTTATTGTCCATTATTTGATCTTTTCCCCTCTCTGTCAGTGGTCCAGAGGGTTAGTAAAATGAATGACAGTAATGGTGCAGCCAGTGAACCATAAAGAAGTTGAAAACAATATCAGCTGCGTGGATCTGTCAGTTGCAAATGCGCTGTGCTGGCCTTTGTTTATGGTTACTGGAAGGAGAGCAGCAAGAGAGAAAGAGAGGAAAAAAAACTTGAGGGTATTTAAATTCTCTGTGCAGGAAACTAGGTTAGAAAAAAAAGTGTCGGCTTTCACACAGACCTATTTTCTAAAGTTCTCCTTTGCTGGGAGATTACAAGTGAAGGGGGGAGTTGGCCAGGTTTCCACAGAATCACCTCTCAACAGTTCCTTACTTACACCCCCCACTTTTTTTTTTAAAGGAAGAGAGAGAGAGAGAGAGAGAGAGAGAAACAAAGTTGTATAAAGGAGAGGCTGGTGGCAAGAGTGTAGAGGAGTAGCATATGGCACTAAAAGGAGCACAGCTGGAGGTAGCATTTCCATCTGAACATGATGTCAGAGCAGCTGACAGGCTGCCATCCCCCAGTCTTTTCTTCTACCGCACAGACTGGGAGTTAGTGTGTGTGCGGATCTGTGTGCAGGAGGAGGCATCGCATTCCCCTCCAACATCTCCTCCACTTTGCATCTGTCCCTCGCAGTTTGATTTTTTTTTTCTTCCCTCTCTCTGACTCCCTCTCTCTTTCTGTCTTACTCTTCCTCCTACTACCCCTTCATTGATTCGGCAAAGGGAACTACAGCAGCAGACGTTACCACAAAGTGGACTTAATCAAGTTGATGCGTACTGCAGGTACTGTACTGGGGGGTGGTTCTGACACAAAACGTGCGTTTGGAATAGTGAGCTTTTTAGGAATTTTTCATTCGTATTTTTTTTTCTTGCGTGTCTGTTATTTTTTTTAAACGGAAAGTGTAGGATTTTGCACCGGGGTCGTGTAACCGTGCTAGGGACAAGTGACATTTCTAGTTGTGTGGACGAGGTTACCGGGCAAGCCTTTTTTTTTGAAACTGTTGGTTTTGCTTTCACTTGCTTTGCCGTGAATGGTGAGCAGTAGCAAAGCTGTAACAGTTGTGCCATTGTTCTGGCTGTGTGTTCTTGTAAAGTTTAGTGAGGGGGGGAAACTTTTTCTAACGTGTTTTTAAAATAGGAATTATTTTTGATATGGTTAAATTTGCAGTTCCTGATGTAATGCCAAACAGTTTGCTTTCCTGCTTTAAAAATATGTCTGGCAGATTTTTCTGCATCTTAATTCAAAAAAATATAATCTCATAAAGCAATGGATAAACATACTAGTAGTCTGTTTGGAATTGCACTGCAAAAGTTAAAAAATCAGTCGCATAAATTAGATGGAAAATGACTAAATGGTCCCTCAGTGGCTTTAGCCAATGTGCGTCTTTTTTCTGTTGGTAGTGACTAATTTAGAACTTGCAGATTTGAGCTGCCTGAATTGGCTAGACAGCTGTAATCGCACTCCTCCTAGTCTTAATCTCTTTATCTGGGCAGCAGCTGCCATATGGCCTCAGTCAGCTGGATCAGATGTTCATAAGCCTCCTTCTCTGTCCCTCTCTGTCCTCCGAGCCTCCTAATTTGATCGCTGCTACCTTGCGAGCTGTACTGCAATCTTTATTTTTAGCCATCTTAAGGATTAGGATTGATGTAGACTACAGGGCACTTAAAGTGATTGTATTGTAAATCTGCTGTGGGCTCCCTCTTTGGGGAGGATGTTCCATTTCTCAAAAGATTTGGGGAGGGGAGCAAAGAGGAGGAGGGGTTGGCTAGGGGTTGGCTGTCCCACGTCTGCCCCCTCCCCATAAGCCCCTCATTAACGAAGGTCTGAGCACTGTTTAAGGGGGGGTTTGGCTTGGTATCCCAATCAGATTTAAATGAAGATTCAAATGAGTTCATTTAAGTGCGCTGGATGAAAATGGTGCCCATGTATTTTTTGAGACGGGAGCTATCTCCACGGGTAACAGGTGTGATTTAAAAATTTTCCTTTATATTCCTTTTTGACTTCATTGGTATATTTATTATTCCCAGCCTCAGCATTTTTTTTTTGTTGTTTTTGGTTTTTTTTGGGTTTTTTTTTTTGGGGGGGGGGGGTTTTTTGGTTTTTTACCTGTTTGTACTCTGGGTTAGTGGGTGCTTGTCCATTATGAAAGTTATCTTGATGATGTTTTGCTACCTTAAAGATCATGGTACTTAGGATTCTCAGGAGTGCTGCTACAGTGTGACTGTGCTGTTGAGCTGTTTGTGTACCTGTAAGCCTGTTACCTAAATGCACTGTCCTGGCCAAAGTGGGTTATTAAAAATAACTGCTCTAGGAGTACAGAGAGGAAAGGCAGCGTAGTGACAAGCGCACAGGCATCTGTGGCATCGGGACTTGAGCTTTTAACAGTGCAGTGACAAAGCTAGCACATCGACAAAGATTTCCAAGTTATTTCGTTAATTATGTTTTTTCATTTTATTTAAAAATTATTTTACACTCCATTTAAAGTTGTATTTCTAAGTTTAAAATGAATCGTATAACTAGTGAAACTAAATATGAAGTGCACACACAGCTGTATAGATTTAGCAGGCAAAGGATTTCAAAGAAAATGGGGTTCGCAGATATTGTGATTTTATTTGTTTGAACTTGAATTTTTGTAATCCTTTTATGTCGGCTCTGTGGTGAACATTTTTCTAGTGTTCCCACAGGGATGGAGGGAGGGAGGGGAGGGAGAGAGAGAGAATTAGTGTGAGAGCCAGTGAGTGAGTGAGTGTCTGGGTGCACTGGGGGAGAGAGAGAGGGAGTGAGAGAGAGTGGGACTAAGCGGGTGGGAAAAGAGAGAAGTTCCATACAGAGCTGCAAACAAAACAGTTGTTGTTCTGTCGGGCCTCTCTAACATCTGCGGTCTGTTGCAGGTTATGAAGACAGCATGGAGTTTCCAGATCACAGCAGACATTTGCTACAGTGTCTGAGCGAACAGAGGCATCAGGGATTCCTTTGTGACTCCACTGTTCTGGTTGGCGATGCCCAGTTCCGAGCCCACCGCGCAGTTCTGGCTTCATGCAGCATGTACTTCCATCTCTTTTACAAGGACCAGCTAGACAAAAGGGACATTGTTCATCTGAACAGTGACATTGTCACGGCCCCAGCTTTCGCTCTCCTTCTCGAGTTCATGTACGAGGGAAAGCTCCAGTTTAAATCGCTGCCCGTGGAGGACGTGCTGGCAGCCGCCAGCTACCTCCACATGTATGACATTGTCAAGGTTTGCAAGAAGAAGCTGAAGCAGAAAGCCACAGCCGAGGCAGATAGCACCAAGCGTGAGGAGGACGCATCCAGCTGCTCAGACAAGGTGGAGAGCTTCTCTGAGGGCGGCAGCACAGGCCGGCCGGCCACTGCTGACCTACTGCACAGTGATGATGAGGAGCTGGAGGGCAAGCGGGACTGCCTACAGGAACCAGGCAGTATGTGGATGCGTTTGGCCTCTGAACGCACTGCCTCTCCGGTCACCAGCCCTAGAGAGGCAGAGTCTCGCGGCCCTGACACTGGCAAGTCCCCTGCTGTTAGCCCCACCAGCTCCACTGGCTCATTGTCCCGCCGTTCAGTTCCTTCCCGCAGGGTGTCTGCAGATGCAGATTGTGTGCTAGACCTTTCGGTAAAGTCGGGTCTGAGCGGGCCACCTGGGGAAGCAGTGGCTGGTGGGAATCCTTACTTCTGTGGCCCGGTGACCCCAGACAGCCTGCAGAGTGCTCTGGTGCAGGTGAAAGTGGAGAAAGATGCAGGCTCAGATGACGACGAATTGGTAAGCGGCGACTATGAGATGGAGCACAGTGGTCTAAAGGAACCGGCCAGCACCAATGGCACCCATGGCGTCCACACAGTCCAACAGCGGCGGCTAGGCCTGGAGGCACACCTCTCAGCCCTACGTGAGGCTTCGCTGGCCAGCGAACTGGAGCGGGACACCAAAGCAGCCGATGATGAGAGTGATGCACTGGGCGGCGAGGGCGATCGCGGCCAAGAGCCAACCAGTGTGGAGAGCTCATTGCTGCCCTATGTGTCCAGCATGCTTGGTGCACCACATGCACAGATCTTCATGTGCCCTTTATGCAACAAGGTCTTCCCCAGCCCGCACATTCTGCAGATCCACCTCAGCACGCACTTCCGTGAGCAGGAGGGCATGCGCTCAAAGCCTGCAGGCGACGTCAATGTGCCCACCTGCTCCATCTGCGGCAAGACCTTCTCCTGCATGTACACGTTGAAGCGGCATGAGCGGACCCATTCGGGCGAGAAGCCCTACACATGCACCACGTGCGGCAAGAGCTTCCAGTACTCGCACAACCTGAGCCGGCACGCCGTGGTGCATACACGCGAGAAGCCGCACGCCTGCAAGTGGTGCGAGCGGCGTTTCACGCAGTCAGGGGACCTGTATCGGCACATCCGAAAGTTCCACTGTGAACTGGTCAACTCTCTGTCCGTCAAGAGCGAGACACTCAACTTGCCTACAGTCAGAGACTGGGCACTGGAGGATAGTTCTCAAGAACTTTGGAAATGAAAGCTAAATTGATAACCCTTTCAAACTACTTTTTAATTTAAGAGAGAGAGAGCAACATTGTGGGGCAGAGAGGTAAGGAAAGAGGTGGGCAGGGAGGTGTTGGAAAAAGTCTAAATCAGTCATGTTTTCTTTTATGTACATTGCTTTTCTTGTTAAATTGCACTTTACTAGCACACGAAAAAAATGTTACTACTGATTTTTTTATTTTTATTTTTCTGGGGTTTTTTTGTTTTTTGTTTTTTTTTTTAATGCAACATGGGTGCTGGCCAAGGCTGTCACCTCTGACACAAAGTGTATGAATCTCGATTTGAAATGTATATACACTCCTATACGCTCCTGGATTTCATTGAACATTCTTGCCATGGAAAAACCATATGAAGATTTCAGGTAATACACTGAGGAAGTTCAAAACTGATAAGCATACACTAAACGGGTACTATGATCCTGTATTTTCTTGCACACATAAGGCTCAGTTATGAGCATGTGTGTATATATTGTGCACTACTAAACCTTTATTTGCAAATATCATACCTGTTGTGTGAGTGTGGCCGCACGCAGACACAGCGTGTTAACAAGTTAGTCCTTTAAATCCTGAGAGGGTGTTTGCTCAAAAAGCTCCAACCTTGTGATATGTAGGCTCTTGTACTTTTTTTTTTATTTTATTACTTTTTTTAAAAATTTTTTTTACTTGTGATAGGAAACTTGACTGATAGAAGACAAAAAGGCACTCATGCAATGTACAGCCTCTTTTTTCATATCAATTGACACATTTTTATATCGTTTGATGATTGAACAGATGATTCTTTCATCCTTAATTTAGTTGCAGACCCTCAACACTTGTTTTCTACTGAGACTGGGTTTACGTTTGCTGCATTTCTAGAGATTTCTGTAGTGTATTTTTTTTTTGTTTTGTTTTGTTTTTGTTTTCTTCTCAAAATGGGATCTGTTGTTGCATGACGTCCAACATGTATATTTAAGAAGATGTGAATTGCTGTATTACTGTACACTGTAATTGACCGATTCATTACAGCCAGGGCACCTGTCTGTTTAAAATATATATACTTTAATATTACAGCTGTAGAAATTGCATGAATTTTATTTAACTTACTCTTATTTTTGTTGTTGTTTTGCATTGGAGAGTGTATTTTTTAATTAACTCATTTGATTCCTCAATAGCTTTTTTTTTTTTGGTTGTTGTTTTTTTTTTTTTCCCTCTCGCTAGAGAGTCTGTGGTGACTCCTGTTAAGACGTTCTGCTGGGCTGTGAAGATGGTGTAAATGCACTGATGTTTGGTTGCAGTACGTCTGTGCCCGAGGGTTCTAGCTCCAGGCTTGTAGTAGAATACAGGAGTTTGATTGTGGGGCTTGGTGTCAGCAGAAGCTTAACCTCTCTGAACATCTTTCCAAGGCTGGTGTGGTTCCTGCTTAGCACCTCCTCACACGCTGCTGTTCTCCACTGCTGGTCTTCAACTGCTGTCTCAGTATCCTGTTTACTCGCATCTAGCATTAGAAAAGTGTCAGCTTTTTTGTTTGTAACTTATTTATTTATCTGCTCGATTGGCACTTGCTTCAAATTCTATGGCCATGAAGATTCAGTTTGCTGTGATAGTGTCGGCTACCGTAAAGATAGGCCCATCAGACCTACTGTGTATGGCGATAGCTAAAGAATCCGTAAACAGCATAAAGCTCCAATCTGTGTGTGTGTGTGTGTGTGTGTGTGTTAGTGTGTATGGGTGCCTGCATAAGTGTGCGTGGTTGTGTGCGTGCGCCCGTGTGAGTGTTTTTGTACTCAAAGCATAATCCTTCCTCTTTGACAGGAGAAAATGTTTGGCATGCGTGGTTGCACCTTTTAAAGCTTAAAAAAAATTAGATTAATGCTGAAAAGATGCCTTTATGATTTTAACTCTTAATTAATTGACATTATTAGATTAATACAAGATCTATAAATTCTAGATTATTGAAAAATGAAATGGTTACATTGCTGTAGTAACATTTTTTTCCAACATAGTGTATGTGATTCAAAAATATATATTTTGTTTTTTGTTTCTTTTTGAATCATTTTTTTGTGTAAATTGACAACATTCAGCTTTCATACTTTTTATTTGTGAAGATTCACAAAAAAAGCTCAACTTGACATCATCAGATAATCAAGGACAAAACAAAAAAGGCAAAAAGCAAAAAAAAGAAAAAAAGAAAGAAATGGAAACCTAAATTTGGAAAAGCGCTGTTGTCATGGAGCTGTGAGTGCAGCGCTAGAGCGCTGGGCCTGCTGCAGAGTGAGGAGGCTTCGGAGGCTTCACACTGACGGTGAACAGGAGGGAGGTGGGGAGGGGAGTAAGGAGGGAGGGCTCGCGTGCCTCTCTGGCCCTAAGGGGCTTGAGCTTCCCCAGCATAGATTTTGGTTGGTGCAACAGATAGTGAAAAGGGTTGAGATTTCCAGCAGGACGCACTCCTTGTGTCGTTTTGCACAGTGGTACTTTTACCTTTTGCACTCTAAAAAATGTCAACATTTGGGTTTTTTTTTTTTTTTCTTTTCATTTTTTTATTTTGCTGGCTTCTACTATTGTACTTGACCGCCTTAAACTACTGTTAACAGCCTATTGATGCTCAGAGGGTGAGAACTGGAAGTGGCGAGTTTACTGGATGTATTTTATTTCATTTCTGTTTAATGGCAATGAAGCTGTGAAATGGCATATGAAGCATGTCCATAAAATAGACAAACCTTTAGTTTACTTGAAACTTGGAAACGCCCAGCTTGAAGAAGAACAATGACAAAATTGAAACCTAGTGCGTAGGAGACGGGAGAAAATAAAGCAAACGATATCTGTTGGAAAAAAAAAAAAAAGAGGACAATCGCTTTTTGAAAAAGAAGCAGGTTGACTTCACATGTATTTGCTTCCCTTTTGAGGTTTTTTTGGTATGTTGACATTGTTGTTTTTATGGATTTAGGCATTTAGCTTTGACAATCATAGTACGTTTCATTTTCTCAAGGGAAGTAAATTATGAGGCTGTTTAGTTTTGTACTTTTTGGTGTGCTGTTGGTGAAATTTTTAAATTGTGTGCAAACTGCAATAAATTATAAGTACCTTCATCCCTGAGACGTGCCATTTTTCAATCTCTCAATGCTGATGAACTTTGGAACTGCTGGAGATAGTCACGAATTGTAGGCTGTCAAGGCAGAGTGTTTTTTGCCTTCAGTTGAATAATCTTATTTACTGTAGATGTTGCGTGGGTGGAAGCATGTTTTCCAGTGCGTGAGGTCTGTGGATTGGGTACTGTCCGGATGTGTGTGTGTGTGTGTGTGTGTGTGTGTGTTTGTGTGTGTGTGTGCGCGTGTGTTCGCATGGCCTGTGTGTATTTGCTGCTTTAATATCTGGCTAGTGCTCGAGCAAAGCCGTGGGTTGGACCTGGGAAAATGTGCACCAGCTTGACGAAGACTAACCCCTCCCCCTACCCCCCTCATAGATTCTCACACACACACACACACACACAGGTTGCTGACAGAGATCTTGAACAGTTTTCCAGATAGAACATCAGGCTATCTATTGTTTGGTTTCTCTGCAAACCTGGCCTTACAGATGCTCTTAAAACTGACCACTTTTTAAGTCGGAGAGTGTTGCTCAACAGGCCTCAGCCACAGATGGCCTTGTGCTGTAAGCCTCCCCCTCCTTACACGCAAATGCACACACCCCCATACATCCCACCACCTCCTTCCAATCAGACGAACATTATTCTCAGTTTTAAAACGCTGTGTCCTCAGTCCCCCCGGTTGAGTTTGTTTGTGTTGCCATTGTTACGGTGATTCACAACATTCCCTTAATTACACTTTCAAACCGCATTCAAAGATACATGCAGTTCTAAAATATTAAGATAGTTTAGGAAATCAAATTCATTATCAAATCTTCATGAAAGTGAGCTCTTTCTATTCTTCGTCCTCATTGGTCAGTGATCACTATAGTAATATAGCCATTTGCCTGGGAGGGGTTCAAGTTGACCAAGATGGGCACCAGTTATTTTCATTTTTCCATAAATGCTTCCGGTAAGAACTGGTCGCATCACCACATCCATTGCTGTACAGGTTGCAGCAACTGATGCTCAAAGTAAGTAAAAAATACTCATCATTAAATAGTCCATCAATGCTAATGCGATTCTCTAAAAGGGACTGGTTATTTTGTCATTTTTGTTCTTAAATGTCCTTAACATCTGGTAGGTTTGTCTTCATTTGGGACATCTTGCATCTCCTCTCCTCTCCTCTCTCTCTCTCTCTCTCTCACTCGCTATGAATTTAGGTCATTAATTTGTATCTGTCCTTTGTTTACTCAAGGAGCGGGGACAAAAGGGCAGCTGCAGAAACATTTGGCTGTGCCGAAGGGTAGTGGGCTCAACATGTTAAGTGTGGGACCAGCTTGGGCCTGAAGTTTGCGGGAGCTGCGTGCCAGGCTGCTGCACATGGCCACGGCAGGCCCAGCCGTTACACTGAGGTATGACTGACTCTGCTGACACAAATAACCAGTGAACGCTACAGCCCTTTTTGTCTTTCTCTTTTCTGCTTACTTGTCTTTCTGTGATTATAGAGACGTGAAGAGGCTAAATAAAGACGTACGCATAGTGGCTTTAGGGTTTGACAGTTGATGACACATTTTATCAAAGAAGAGATGCGTTATAATCGAGAGTTGCAAGGCTTCAAGAGAGGGGAGGCCAGCATTAAAGGTAGCAGAAGGATTTGAAGGGATTAAAAAGATTGTTAAATCCAAAGTGAAAGAAAGAAAGAAGAATGGAAAAAAAAGCACAAGGGCAGAGTGTCTATAAAAAAAGGAAGGGAGGACATGCTCTTTTCTTTCGAGAGTCTGCTAGGTTTAAAAAGCAGGCATTGTGGAGTGCCTAGCTCGCACAGCCAGAAGGCAAAGCAACAAGCGGCCTGCCACGGCCTCCCAGACAATGTAGTGGTGCTGCTGCACGGGCGGGTGCAGGCGAGACGGGTGTTTTGGGGGAGTCTTTTTTTTTCGTCAGTGGGGAGGGGCACCCCATCCAGCTTGCGTCCCCTAACAAAAGAAGACGCAGTCTCCAACTTAAATATCTATGTGTGTGTGTGTGTGTGTTTGAGCAAGTGTATGTGGTGGGGGTGTGAGAGAAAACAGGCCAAGGGTTCCCCTCCATCCTCCTGCCCCACACGCTCTCACACACATGAAAGCACTCAAAGTCTGTGGAACTCTCACTGGCTAAGATAAAGCACTGTTCTTTTTGATTACAGTAGGTGGGGGATGAGAGGATGTGACAGATGAAAGTATGCACACATATGCAATAAACACTTAAGCAACATTAATGCACAGTGTTAATAATACTAAGTCTTAATTTTACTTATGGCTGTTAACATGACCTCTACTGAGTATATGTGTTCTGTATATGTATATATATTTTCACATACACATATCTGAAAAATTCAGTGTGTGATATATGTCAAAAGCAAGTGGAAAGTCTACAGCTGTCCATATATAGTTATTGTTTAAGAATGACGTTTTTTCAGTAAGTATAATTAGTTTTGCTTTAGTATTCGCAGTTCAATGAGGCCCATGTTCAGTAGGCCTTTTGTGCACCAGCTGTTGGTTGTGTCTCTGTCTGTTGCAGATAAGTGGCATCAGGGCGTGGGATGTTGATATGGGGGGGTCTTGGCAGGCTTCAGACAGTGACGAGTCAGCACTTTTCCCTGCTCTGGTGACCTTAACGGGTTCAGGCCTGGACAGTACATGTGTGTCTGAGTTTACTCAGTGCAAATATATACATAATTTCCACATGAATGAAGTCACATTCACACAGTGATTGACATAAAGTAAGTAAACTGAAAAACATAACAGTGATGATGTAGTATATGCACCTTTAAAAAAATAGATATTTTTTAATTATTACTATATATATATATATATATGCTTCCAACATTTTATTATAAGAAAATAAATATTACAAATTCTCAAAACAAATGTAACTAACTGGTTTTAATGTGTAATTTAATAATATATATTGTAGGTTTAGTGAATGTGAGCGCTTAAGTACAATTTTCACCATCCCTTGCCAATTTTTGGAAATATCTTGCTTACAAACCCCCCCAACTTTTTAAGGAAGCATACAGTTTCTTTCCCAAGAGATCTGGAGCCTGGAGAGGTCAAGACATAATGCTCAATGTAGTGTATTTTTGACACAGTTTTGAAGATATTTTTCAACTATTCAGATATTATACTGCTGAATTATGGCCTTTGTCCAATGACATGAACCTTTACTTTAAGAACGACACTTATAATCGTTGGCCTTTCTCCCATCTGCTTGACACAAACACTTCAGTGACCCCAAAACAGCTGAAATTCACTCTGTTCATCCACAAGACCTTCTCCCCATCCTGAACCATTCAGTGTTTGTGTTGTCCTCCTTTTATTGTTAACACCACAAAGTAAAGATCTTCTGGCAGCAAATCGAGTTCTGACCTCAGTAAATAGAGTAGTGTACATCAATGCAATAAAGACAAACTTTAAACGTCTTCTTCAAGACAGATATTTTGAGCCTTTGTGTATAAATAAGCATTACTACAGGCAATAAAAAATTCAAAAGGCACTTTACTTTTAAATGTTTTTAATATTTCCTTGTGAAAAACATTTCAAAAAGCAGTTTCATTAAATGTTAAACAACTGGTTGGCCTAAACGTCTAGCGTGTAGTGTATATATTAGTATTATTTTATTCAGTAATAAAAATTAACATCATAGATGTACAATTTATAGTGATGCTCAGTTAGCTAGGAGACCACACACTCACTGGATATGACTCACTTTAGCGTTTTGGTTGATACAGGCTGCTCACAACGCTCTCCTGCATTGTATTAAAAACCATTTTGTGTCTGCAAGCCTGTCAGAGATGATAAAAGTGGAAGGGTGCTGATATGGTGTGTTTACCTTCCTGTAACAGTGAGGCCCTGCCAGTTGCTCTCACCTTATCTTTTATGTGGAAGGAGAAGAGTAGTTTATACCACTGTTCTGCAAACAGCTGTGTACTCTTTCATTGCACAGCTGGAAAGCCACAAACAAAGCATCGCCCACTACTAGACTCCCAGGAGAGCTGAAAATGTATATTCGGTAAATGTAAGTTCTCATTGTTCTTTTTATGTGTTGACTTGCAGCTGCATTCAGATTGGTTTAATAAAGTTTGCAGCTCAGTCAAGTCTTCTTATTACTCTGCTACTCTACTCTGCTCCAGAGCATGAGGGGGAATATATTCTAGTTCTTAAAATATAAATACAGAAATACAAAAACAAAACGGTAACTTACTATTAGAGTCTGTTATCAAACAAAAAACAAAAAAGCTCCTAACAAATGCCTGCGTTCTGCTGAGAGATTGCAATAAGAAGAAAAGAGATCATTCTACTCTTTCACAACATTCATTATTAACTATTATACATTAATTGTTACATTACAATAGAAGTCAAAACAAAATAGATTTATATCAGTATAAAATAATCTATTAATATGATTTAGAAAAAAATATATATTAATTTAGTCCAAAAGGATGATTATAAGATATATAACATCTTCTTTCCATAATGAAAGAAAAAGTCTACTGAATTAGGTTTAAAAAAATTTTAAACTAAAGTGATCAAATATTTTTATTATTTATCAAATAAATAATAATATATCAGAAAAATACAGATAGATACACTACATTATCTGTGTGTTGTTTAATAACTTAAAGAAATATTACATGTCCTATTATTCCTTTTTCAGTAACAGATGATATTTTGCTATCATGACCAGGAATCTTATAAATAAAGTGAACGTGTGTCCTCTAGCATGTATGGTACATTCATTTCACAAAGGCTTCTGTACATTTTTGATGGTCAGTGCATGAAATAAGCTGGTACTATTTGAGTTAATACGTTAATATGATATTATGGACATAATATATTAACAAGGACATGTTGAAAATGCTCCTGCGTTATTAAATATTGGGGAAAACAAACCCACATGTATAGTAGTTTTGTAGAAGATGGTGTTTCCAGCAAAGGACTAGAAGTTAAAATTCCCAAAAGCATGATCTGCTTTCAGTCAGCTGACAATTCTGTTTGTTATTCTATATACTTTTTTGCTATAATATTATTTATTTTTGTTTAATAGTAAAAATGCATTTCCATGTATAAGCACACATGTAAAAGGAACATATAATTGAACACTGTTATATAATTTCTACGTTCATCAAGTCCAACATGATGTTAAAAAGAAGCAGTTATTGATTTTAATTGTTAAATAAACTGGTGGAAACCCCAAAAATGCCAAAATAATGTGTGAAGCAACAGGATGGCCTAACAGCATCTAAGTAAGGTGATAATGACTATTATTAATAATATGATGCAGGTTGTTTTGTGATGCTAAACATGGCATGTGGAGCTGAATTGCTCTTCATGTGAGATGTTTCAGAGTCTCAAGAGTTCTCCAGCATTTTCCTCTGAGGCCTGAGGCCTGTTTCCCCTCAGTCATTCTCAGAACTGTCCTTCAGAGCTTGACATCCTGACACAGTCTGACATACACACTCTCGTCTGCTCCTTTATGAGGACACTCCCAGTGCTCAGAGCGTGCAAGAGTGTGTGTGTGTGTGTGTGCGCATGAGGAACTGAATGAGTACTGGGAAAATGTTCAGGCCTTGTTCTGTCTGCTGTTCTGTAACACACTGTCTGCTAGATCCATCTCCAAGGAGGCCCCACACCTGCCTACCGCAAACGTGTGACTCAGCAGGACCCACACACTCCTCACACACTGCTGGAGCAGGAGAGCAAAGCTCAATACGCCACAGATGCACATGGCAGCCGTGCCAAGCCACAGCTCAAGGATACAGATTTACAGAAATATCTCTCATGCTAACGTGGGACCAATACATCCTTTATGGCTTTGGAACTGAACCACATTTTTCTTCATCACATTTGCTGCTTAAAGCAATATTTCAACAAAAAATCTAATTTATGCAGTTCTCCCCTTAGCCCAAGTATTGTTAATTGGCCAAGAAATGTTTGTTGTCTGAAGTTCCCTTCTTTAGTTTTGCACTGGAACTATGAAGCTAACTAACAAGGTTAGCACTTTGCAAACTGTTTGCCTCCATCGTCACACACTCCTCAAACCACACTGAACAGCTTGTTAAAGTGGCTTTTGTCATTGTATGACATACTTCAATTTCTAAAAATGAACAAAAAATGCAAATAAAAATGATTGTTACTAACAAATTATTCAATTATTGACCCCTTTTTAATTGAACCATTTCTGGCTGTTCCTTTTGTCTATCATTTGGCTGATATAGTACAAAATATGTTTCCTCAGTTCGGGTTCTGGCAACTGTGTGTGCTCAAATCTCAACAATGCTCTCAGGGCTCTTCTTGCTTGCGGCATTGCTTATTTTTTAATGAAGGACACAACTTTCCCCCTGCATTGATTACTCCATATTG
The DNA here is from genome assembly GCA_017165825.1 of Hepsetus odoe. Taxonomy (NCBI): domain Eukaryota; kingdom Metazoa; phylum Chordata; class Actinopteri; order Characiformes; family Hepsetidae; genus Hepsetus; species Hepsetus odoe. The sequence goes on from CM029367.1 coordinate 14,573,221, forward strand.
AACAGAGTGAGCTGTTCCATTCAATATACACCAAGCGTTTCCTCCTTTTTTTTTATGATGCCTTTGGGACTGCCTCTGTTTTCAGCTTTGCGTTGTACTTTAGTCCATCTCGGTAGATCAGAGTGTTCTGCAGCGTCAGAATCCACACAAGCAGGTCTATTAAAGATCATTTGAAAGAACAGTTCAACCATACATGCTAATTGTTCTAAAAGCAGAAGAATAGTAGTCACCTGTTAGCACAATATTGTGTTAATAATGCTAATCTGGAACTAATGGTGTTTGTTCATTTTAGCAGAATTGGTGGTTATTGACTTCAATTAACAAGATCCAGGGTGTAATGATGTGGAAACAACGTTTACACAATATTAATATCATTATTGGAGTATATGCTTAACTTGCTTGCTTTATTGGTCTCAACACTGACATGAACTACATAAGAAAGATTAATGAACCAAACATCTTGGTTGACTGGCAGCAATAGGAATTGGGGGGAAAAAAACTGATTTCCTTTTCAGACATGCTATTGCTTTAGTATGCCAAAGACCAGTCGCCAAAAACTAGTCAGAGTATACTTATATGAACAACATCACAATACCAGCCAACGAAACAATCTCTACAAAAAGGTGCTCTTTTTAATAATGAAGATCCGGTCGTGATTGCGAACGTCCCTGTGAGAGGGAGTGTGACTGTGGCCGCGTGGAGATGCCAACCTCTCTGCCCCCCATGAGCTCCTACAGCGCATGCCCCATCTGTCGCCTCCACCAACCTGCAGCAGTGCAGGAGTGGCCTGAGGCTCACTCGAAGGATTAATGCACACGACCTGAACTGGGTTAGAGAGAGAAAGAGGGAGAGACGTGAGCTCAGCCTGTGAGACCTGGCACAAACAGCTCCCCACATTCCCTCTCACAATGTGGCATTATCACCATCCACGCAGGACCCTTGGCAGGACACCTGAAGAGGTAGAGGAGTCCTGAAGCTTGCGGGACTGGAGGTGAATGTGGTAATGCCGCTTCATAACTTTGATGTGTCCCCAAAAACAAAGAAAGGGAGAAAATGAAGGCTGCTCAGCTCAATTACCCAGCTTTGCTGTCTGTTCTGTGTGGTTTTGTTATTGCCATGGTGGTTGCTATAAGGGTACAGCTCTGGGTGGTGGGCCAAAAGTCTCCATCTGCCTTTCTTCTCTTGAGTGGGAGCATATGAACATGAAAAGGGAATTCATTCTGAACAGGCTGTTTTTGGGTTGCTGTCTCACCATGCCTAATTCAAAACATGACTCCACAGCGAATGCACCCCTGCTTGTATGGGCAATAAATGCATCTGCAGACTAACAACATCAGCACATGGCCTTATCAAATGGCCTTTTTAAACTCCTGACCCTAGACTTACTATGCAGTAATTAACCATTCAAATTTATTTCTTCCATTTTGCAGGGCTATTCCAAAGTACTTGTGTAGTTATCTACATAATTAATTACACGATGAATATATTCATGTTAGATTTACATTCTGCATGCATAAGTCTGAGTCTGCACAATTATTTTTCTGCTTCTTTCTAGAAATAAGAGACATGTAAAGGCTATTTTTCTCTGCAAAGTAGGACTGTAGGCATTAGAAAATGTGTTCTTTAAGTCATGATGAATTCAAGATTCAAGCTTTTTATTTGTCACATAGAAGTACAACCGCCAGTGAAATGTAGCCCTGAGTCACTGTAAGACGACAAAATAGAGGGTGAGCAAAATAAGAATAAATATAAAATACAAATAAATTAATGAAATAGATGATAAAAGGCTAAATATAATCATATTTAGGTAGAAAAGCTGTACAGGAAAATAATACAGTGATTAGGTTTAATTCCATCCACAGCTATAAATATCTTGACACAGTTTCTGATTCAGTTAGTTACACGCTTGAAATAATCGTTATCAAATTAAACTATGACTGTTGTGACTTTTTATTCAGTAACCAACATGGGATATTCAGTGAGTACAAAGAATTCTTTAGTAACTACTCTGAAACTAATATGTAAGCAATGTAAATAAAAAAGTGAGGAATTTTAGTGTTGCCTACAGCCAGATCATTGCAGGTCACATGTATGTCAAATAAAAACATACACCTGAGTCATAAAATCCACAAAAAAAAAAAAAAAAACAACACAACTCATAGATGAATGCAGTGTTGAAGCAAATGGCTGATGCTTGGCAGCTTTAGAGTAAAAGCCCTGTGCCCCAGCAGCAGCGCTCTCCTGCCCTGTCGGCCTGCTCGAGTGACCCCAGAGAGCACAGCCAGTTTGAGGGAGGATAGCCTTTCCACTCCCGTGAGAGGCTAACGAGCGCCTGCTTCCAGCACACATCTGCACACAGCATTATCATTAGCGCTCCCACATCGGCCAGGACCGCTGACAAAGTGAACAATACCAACAATCACTCCCCTCAGCTGCAACCATATGGGCGCCATACTTAGATTGCAGAGGGAGAGGGAAAAAAGAGAAGCAATTGTACTGGCATCTGTTTGGCAGTCCTTAGAAGTAGTGTTTCAAGATGAATTCGCTGTGCAAGGAAAGTTTCTCTCTCTCTCTCTCTTTCTCTCTCACTCTCTCTGTCTCTCTCTCTCTTCCTCTTCTTTCTCTCTCCCTCTCTTTTTTGGACAGTCAAAAAGTATTGCAAGTTGCACTCCTGTCGGCTGGCTCTCGCAATTACCCACACCTTAATGTGGCTTCTTAATGGGATGGGAGTTTGTGGGCCCAGATGGCAGAACAAGGTGCTTTTTGCGGTGCTCCGCCCTGAATCCAGCTGGATAAGTTTCCTCTCCAGAGGCGTCTTTGGAATGTCTCCCTCTTCCACTATCCACCACTTCATCAAATAAACTGAACAGAGTTCTCAAGAATCTGTGCATTTTCTCATCAATATTGCTCCCCTATTAATCAAGCATCAACACAACACGAAGAGAGCGAGGGGTTACCCTGTGAGATAGGCTTACAGAAATGCTGTTGCTCGGACAAGCAGTTGGTTAGTTTGGTGGAGTAATCAGGTAAGCCCGTCAAAAGTAAAACCTTTTAAGGCATAAATTAATATCAGCAACTCAGAACCAGTCAAAGCAGTCAAAAACAGTCAAATAAAATGTTTTAGCTAAAATGGAAAAAATATATTTTAGGATAGCAGTTAAAAAATTATCTAGCATATCAAGTTAAATCCGAAACCAAAGATTAAAAGTAGATTTATTTTCTATTTTTTCTATCAAGTCACTTCATGCTAGAAACTAAAATAAAGAGTGAACTTTAAGCTACCCTTTAAAAAGACAATCATTATTTAAAATTCAATTCAAAAATGGTCGTCATTTTAAGATAACAAGTCAAATTAACACATTTTCTTCCCAGTTTACACATCTTTTGAGCTGTTGATGACGATGTCTAGAATTGCTGAGTGAACTGGTAACAAGGATGGCCTTCATTGTGGAAACATGCTTGAAGAAGCTGAAGAGATAAATGGACGCTATATGTCTACATACAGCTGTATGTAGAAGCCAGGTCTTGATGGCAGAATGCGTTAATGTGCATGTGGAATTAAGCACAGCTTCACACCTTTCAAGATCTCCAGGTTCAGATGTTTGTGCAGCTCATGTCTCACAGTTGGTCACTCTGGTTCGTGGCCTTTTTCTAAAGCTACGCCCAGCCATGCAGTTTCTTCAGCCTTGCCCAAACAGGGCGCTACCTTCTGGGCAAATATTTAAAGTCAAAACAGCTAGACCTCCATAAAGCTAGCTGGGTGGTGTGACTACATCTGTCAGTTGGGGGAGGTGTGTGTGCGTGTGTGTGTGTGTGTGTTTGAAAGCATGCAGCAGCTGCTGAAACGAGTCTGGACGTTGCTGACGCCAACACCTGTCCATTCTGGAGACATGGAGGAGCAAATGTCCAGGCAGAGCTCCCACTGCTGCACGGCCATGAGGTGGACGGCTGACTCACTGGACACATGAATCACTCAGTGCGTGCGTGTGTTACTTTTAACTGTTTGGTCCATGCCCATGTTATAAATCTTTGTGTGAAATCCTATGAACATTGAATCATTATTTAATATTGAGCACAAGGTGCGAAGCTGGAAACTGTTCCAGAATATGTAATCGTGTTCCAGACATCTTTGGTCAAAAAACAGGTGAAAATACAAGCAAATACTCTGTACCTGCTAGTATAAATGTAGCATTTGCTGCAAAGTTTGTTGCCTAATTTCTATTTAATATTATTGGGAAAGAAACCTGATTTTAAACGCAGTTGCCATAACGCTCAGAAATGGGTTTCCTGTAGAGCATATGTACTTATTTTTCATTTTGAAAATAAAAAAGTAAAAGTAGGGGTTCAACTGCATAATGCTTCTCATCTAGAAATGTAAATGTAAATGTAATCTCATTTGTTTGAAATATTCATTTGATGGTCATGAAGTTTAAGATGTTTAAAGGAGGTCATACTAGCACTGATTATGTATACACAGTTCATTTACAGTCCTTACCCACTATTCCCTAAAATCTATAACTAGCAGATTTTATTCACTGATGTTGGCAAAATTGACCTTCTCTTTTGAAAATAAGTGTGTGTATGAAGAAGAATCTTTTGAGGAAAACCGTTTGTGATCATTGGCTGAGGTCCAAACAATGTCCAGCGCATCTTATCCTCCCTGAAAGCCCTCAACAAACCACTTGTGCGTAATGTTTTTCTGAGCCATGTGTTGCTGCCATAAGTGCCCCCACGCCACTTCAGCCCAGCCCCCCAGCCCCCTTCAACCTCACACACACACCAACTCCACAAGTTTCCACCCCAAAAAGCAACAGCCAGTGTTCTAAACTCGTAAACAACTCAGCACCACAGCCCAGCCCAACGACACACACCCCCTTCCCAGACCCTCTCCAGCCCCCATCTGGCGGGTCCCTGCACCCCCCATCAAGGCCAGGGGTCAGCCTGGGCTTGAGGTCAGGGATCAGTCACACTGGCCCTTTGCTGAGCAGCTGCCCGTCTTCTCAGGCCAGAGGAAGGAAGCAGCAGCCGCCACAGCAGCAGCACATCTGCTCTAATGAGTGTCTCTCTCGCGAGTGCACACAAACACACACACACAAATACACACTCCTGGCTCACTCCTGACCCTTTCTTCATGCCCTGACCAGACCACCTATCCAGATTGGTTCTCTTGTATGTATTTGTGTGTTACTGTACATTTAAAGGACTGGGTAGGGCCCACAAAGAATAACTTTTTCTAAAATATGGAGACAAACAAAGTGGTCCTCACTTTCATCATGTTTATTTTTTTAAACAGCCTTACTGTTAAAAACACTATTTACTCTGCAGCAGATTTAGCTGCAACTGTAGCTACAGAACTGCTTTTGTGGAATAATGTAAACCAATGCATACATGTACTTTTTTAAGCCTACAGCACGTTATATCAACCCATCCTCCATGCAGATAAAGGGAGTGTTAAAGTCCAGACTTTTTTTTTTGAAAGAGACACAAATACCGAACAGGCAATAGGAATAAAGCTAATTTACATATGATGCTAGATGATCTGACCATCACAGAGGGAGCAAGATTTTCATCATCTCCTGATACATGATTGAGCACATGATGCCGTGCAACATTACCAGGTTTTCAGGGCCTTTGAAGAAAAACCAGCCTTGATGCACCACATGTAACAGTTTAACAGTCTTTTCTGTTTAATTATCTCATCTGACCATAAAACCTGGGTCCAGTTCCAATGGCATCTTAGGAATTCCAGGTGCTTCTGCTTGTGACCAGACAAAGAAAAATACATTCTTGGCATGTCTTCAAATTCATCTGTTTTCATAGCAGTGAAGTCTAAATATGTGGAGACTTGGAGACTAGAAAACACTACCATCTTCTGCAAATCTAAATCTAGGAGTCCTTAGGATACAATTTTGGGGATTTTAGGGATGCAGCTTAAATGATATGGCCTCTTAATAAACACATTTTATTCAAATATATCTCTTTGAGTGTTAATAACAGTTACATTGCCCATCCACCCACAAGCTTAGCAGTTCATCCCAGATCTCATAGTGCGAAAGGTAGAGAAACACCATAAACCTCTCCAGTCTCTTACAGACAGACACATAGACAAACACATTCATGCACACCGTCAAACCAAGGAGGCAATTTAGCGTCCTAATTTCCCCTGACATCCACGTCTTCACACTTTGGGAGAAAAACGGAACGCCCAGGGGAACCCATTAAACAGCTTGAGAAAATGTGGGCAGTGGTGGCCTAGTGGTTAGGGTCTAGACCCCATGACCTTCAGATCATGGGTTTGAGTCCCAGACCAGTAGTTATCCTGAAGGACTCTTGAGCAAGGAACCGATCCCATCATTGCACCCTGAATGTGCGACTCAGTGTGTGCTGTGGTATGTTTAATGACAAACACTCGCTTTCACTTCAACATGCAAACTCCACACGGAAATGGCCGAGGCTGCATGGACCGGAAATCAAAGCCAGAACTTTCTTGCTGTGAAGGCACAGTGTTTTATTTATTTATTTATTTATTTATTTATTTATTTAACATAGGAGTTTTAGATTTACTGAAGGTAAATGCTTTTTTTCAGATTTTCAGTGTGAGATTAACTAAGATTGATCTTAATAAAAACAAAGACATCTTCATGATCTTCTTTTTTTGTCTTTACCAAGTAGCATGTTTCCATGTCGTGTGTTTGAAATGATCTGTAAATGCCAGCAAACTGACAACCCTCACTTCGCAGGGTCATTGGTACTCCTCTTCTGTTTCTGTTATTACCACACATACAAGAATGACATGATCCTGTGTTAGAAGGATGAAAAAAGTGTTTTGTGCTCTGCTGCGAGGAGGGTCTTACACACGTCCCCCTCACACACAGTGCTTGGGTCAGGTGCTACAGTGGTAATACCCTATGCACCTATATTTGCCACAGCGCTGGAAGTTAAAAGCATGGTGCAGGCGGAGTGTGTGTGTGTGTGAGAGAGAGAGAGAGACAGCAGTAGGCATCTACACTGGAAAACCAAACTAGTGAGAGAAAACTCAGCTGATTAAAGCATTGTAATGCAGCTAATTAACACTAAATATTCATGCCAGGGGCAAATAAATCTGAAAATAATACAAACACCAGTTTCAAAGTTTGACCTCTTTAAAACGTGTTTTATTGTAAAATCTTACTTGAACCAGAAATAAAAAGAAGCTTTAAACAATTGCAGGGTTTTCATCAGGTGTTAGACACTGAAATTTTCCCTTAATTAGTTTATCTTTTTTTTTTATTTATACTGGCTTTAAACGAAGGCTTATGGTGCAACTTTTACCAAGATTCAGAAATTCAAGTACAATAACAGTCAATAAATAACAACAGGCAATAAAAGTGTCAATGGAACATTGTAATAAGGTGCACGTTTAGATCAAATCTAATGTAAACTTGACTTTATAAGTGAAAGAAACCCATGATCCTCCAGGGCTGCCATATTCCAGAACTGAACCTACCTGGAGTGTCCAGAAGTACAAGGTGTTCAGTGCTCAGAGACATGGCTGAGGTAAGGCAGATTTTTTTAAAGGTTTTATGGACTGAAGAGACTCTTGATGGACCAGATGGATGGGCCCGTGGCTGGATCGGTAATGAGCACAGAGCACAGCTTCCACTTAGACACCGGTGGCAAGGTGGGGTACTGATATGAGCTGGAATTATTAAAGATGAGCTAGTTGGAACTTTTCAGGTTGAATATAGACTCAAAATCAACTCCCGGAACCTTCTGCCAGTGTTTAGAAGACACTTTCTTCAAGCAGTGGTTCAAGAAAAAAATCAGCACCTTTCAAGAAGACCAGGAGTTTTATGCAGGAAGTTCTTCACTGTGTGGCCAGAAAAGCCTTAAAGATGAAAGAATAATGACATGGCCCCGCTCCTCACAAGACCTAAACCCTTTTGAGAACTTGTGGACATTCTTAAATGGGAGATTTACGGGGAAGGAAAACAGTCCAGCTCTCTCCAGAGTCTGGGAGGCTTCACAAAAAAATTGATCATCAGCAGGCACTGATTTTTTTTTTTAGGAAAAGTCAGAAACATTGATTTGTAAATTTTTGTTTTACATTTTTTCATTGATTTGTAAATTTTTGCATTTAGTTGCATAATAATTCTGCACACATATGTTTTCCCCTGAGAGTTTTCACACACCTTTCCCTTGTAAAACATTCAGGTTTCAGGGTTTTAACATTTTGTTCCAAATTAAAACGAATCCTCAGAATACTCACCTGCCCATTAATTGTGCACACAGTGCAGTAATATATTGTTACAAAGTCAGTAGGATTACAGCACGCATAATTCCAGTTTATCTGTAACAATTCTAATGGTCTGAAGTCGTCTTCCAGAGAGTGGAAAAGAGAAAAGTCCCAAAGCAGGAAGACATGAGTCGCTCATTATGCGCCCCGCTTTTCTGCTTTTTTGAGTGTGATGTAAATGTCCTGGACTGCCAGGAGCTCTGTGCCGATGATCTTTTGATCTGTTCTGTTTTCACTCTTTGTGCCAGCAGAGGAGTTTAAAGTTATTTTCAGCTGCTTTTGTATTTAAAACAGCATTTAAAAAAGGGAATTCAACAGTTCTGCAGGAGGACCTGGAGATGATGAAATGATGGTATGTTGTACTGACTGGGGTTCTTTTGTTTCATCTGATGGTCTTCTGTGTTCATCAGCATCAGGGGGTGGTCTAGTGGTAGGATACCTGCCTCCAGACATATGGACCAAGAGGTTGCAGGTTTGAATCCTACCTCCAGCACTGGGTTCCTGAGCAAGGCCCTTAACCCTGAATTGCTCCAGGAGGACTGTCCCTGTAATCAGGAATTGGAAGTCACTCTGGATAAGAGTGTCTGCTAAATGCTGTAAATGTAAATCTGTGTGGCTCCTGACAGTGTTTTACAGTGTTACATGCATTTCTCCTTCAGTGTTTTCAGTTGATGTGCATCTCACAGAGAGTTAAATTCTTCAGAGGATGAAGTCTAGTACAGAAGAGTGCATGCTAAGGCCATTTGAAAACTAAAGGCAGATTAAAGCTCACCTTTGCTCCATTGTATCAGATCAACCAGATCTCACTCTCAAATACAGGAAATTCCAGTTGTTCTTCAAAGCTCTGGGGCCTTCACAAGCCACTGCTTCAGAAGTATCTTATGCTTAAGGAGAAATTAAATAAGCCCTCAATGACCTCTAAACCCATTCTTATTGTTAGCAAATGTCACTGTAATGAAAAGATAATTGTTTTGTTGTGTTTTTTTTTTTTTTTTAACTCTTCACATTTCAACATGTACCCGAAGTCATTCAGAGTGAATATTACGGACTACTATTCCTGATGACTGCCCTGGTTTAAGGAGAGGTTTTGCCTTAAAAGCATTTTTATACTTTCATAGCAGGGAGAGAGACGTAGGGTGCCGTAATGAAAAATAGTCCCGAAAGAAAATTGATTTTTAAGGTTTACCGTTTTACTATAATCAGCATAACATTTAAAAACTCACGTAACGACATATATAACACATACGTAAACTGATAGAAAACATATAAAGGCACATGTTAATTCACTAGTGTATTTTGATAGTACATAAAATCATTATATCTGCATTTAAGCCAGATTGACCCCAGCTCTGTTCAAGAAATCAGTATGTTTTTTTTTTTCCCCCAAAAACGGCCGCTTCATCAAACCCATTGTGAACAACTTTACGGTCATGTTCTATTTGAAAATCGGGTGGAATTTCCGTTTCAGAAACACTTAAGAATATGTTGATTACAGAGAGCTCTCATTTACGTATCATCCAATTGTGCACTGGCCTGTTTTAAACATTATCAAACACAAGACCTCACTCTCCAGTTGGTAACCACGACTCAATATTCCAACTTAACAATAAAAATTAGGAGAAATTCCATAAACATTTCTGGTAGGAACCTTACCGTCAAGTGTTATGAATATTTAATAAGGGAGTGAGTAATTGACACCTTCAGACTACAGTGTCTACAGTATCAGGAAGAAAAGCCGGGCTTTCATCATTCTCACCATATTCCTCACCTCCTACCTCATCTCACATACAGTATGTGTACATTTATATCCGTTTCCACAGCCAAGCTACATAACATAGATAGGCCGATTTAATCCTGGGTTTTGCCTGCCTTTAAAATAATTCCACTTCAGGCATCATGCGATTTCATGAGCGCAGAATATCAATTTACGCATTTTGATAGCAGAGGAGATATTCTGAAAACAGCAGCACTACACCTCCCATCCTCTTTTCATTGCGCCTCTGAATTAGAACAGTTGCATTGAGTTTTCACATTTTTTTCAACCAACCAAGTCACTGTTCCAAATGAGGCATTTCTGCTCCTTTCTTTTTTAATTTAATAAGAAATGTGCTACTAAATATAACAGCACATTCATTTTTTCAATCATGTGGTGAATTTTTTCATTTGTGAGCTCATAATTCACATTTAAATCTATATGTAAACAGACTCTGTTCTGATTGGTTCCCCTGTACTGTGCCTCACTCCAAAAGCAGCGTGGGCATTGCTTTTATTACTGTTTTTTTTCTTCGGATATCAAATAAATAATCTTCAAAATGGGCTGTTTTTGCTAATTTAGTTGTTTGTCATTTGGGGTTTATGGGAATGATGGTTATAGTGTTTATATGCTAAACATGGTGTTCCTGGTTGGGGACCTATACACCTAAAGCAATCCATCATCATAAGAAATCACTCACTGTCAGTGTGAAGTGAGCTGTCTGAACTGAGTGCAGTCGTAGGCACGCATGAAGTAAAACATTTTTCATGTGACTGAAGTGAATAACGCGTGACTAAACAGGGGAGTTCAAGAAATGCCACTTAGATTTGTGTGACTCAAACATAGAGCTGTCCAACTCAGCACTCAATCAAGCAGCAGCTCACAGAGAGGACAGAGTAGCGCATACAGGCACTATTTGAAGGTGGCTGTCTCCCTCTGGTGGTAAATATTTTAATTTATGACAAATATTCCCTCACAATTCCTTTCACACTTACAACAGGAAATTCCTCATTTTTAGTATTTATTAAGTAACAGTATCAAGGGCTCGAAAAAAGATCATATTTTGCCTCAAAACAAGTTCTTTTTTACAGCCTGTTGTAAACGCTGTTATATACACCAATCAACCATGACAACCATGATCTTTATTCTTCTTTGGGCCACTCCCGTATAGGGGTCCATTTCTTCCTGCATCTCATTTACCCCAACCACCTGCATGTCCTCGCTCACCACGTCCATAAACGTCCTCTTTGGTCTTCCTCTTTTCCTCTTTCCTGGCATCTTCATCCTCCTTCATCCCCTTCTCCCAATATACTCCTCTAATCCCCTCTGTACATGTCAAAACCAACACAATCAAGCCACCTGCAGAATATTGAGTAGATCACCCTCATGCGTGCAATACACTCATCTTCAAGACATCAGCAGCAGAGCTTTTGAGTCCTGCAGGTCACAAGGTGTAGCCTCCATGACTCTGACTAATTTGTCCAGCACATCCTACAGATTCTTGATTAGATCGAGACCTGGGGAATCTGGAGGCCAGATTTCAGGCCAGATGCCATTCCTGAATAATCTTTGGAGTGTGTTTCCCAGCTGAACATTGCCCAGAGCCTTATAATGTTGGCTAGCTTTCCTTCCATAGTGAATCCTGGTGCCATCTCTTCTACACTCGCCCAGATGATGTAAAAGAAAACATGATTTTTCAGACCAGGCTACCTTCTTCTATGGTCAGCATGGGGACTGTTAATGCTGTGAAACACTGTGTGTTCTGCCTCCTTTTCAGTGGTTTTTGCTCTGGTTGTTCTCTGGTGGATAAGATCAGACAGACTAGAGTTCATTTCAGATGCACATTAGTGAGCCTCGTGGTCCATTCACTAGTTGCACTTTCTCTGACCACTTTTGGAACTGACTGACAGGAACTGAAGTCCTGCTTTTTGGAGATATTCTCAGCTAGTTTTTTAACAATCACAATTCGGTTCTTGTCACAGTAATTCAGATCTTTCTGCTTGCCCATTACTTTACTGCTTCCAACACATCGGCTTCAAGAACTGTTTACTTGTTCCCTAATATATCCCAGGTGCCACTGTAATGAGGGTTATTCACTTCAGCTGTCAGTGGTCTGAATGGTGTGACTGTGAGGTTTAAGTGTCTTACAAAGGAACAACTGTTTGGACGGATTACAGAAAAAGTTTGAAGTACAAAGCCAGACATAATGCACATATATATAGTAGTGATACATGATTACAGTCATCTCCAGAGTCCTGAACTGTGTGTATTGATGTATTTGAATACATCGAGGAGAAAAGCTCCTCATTTTTCTAAGAAGGAAGGACAGAGGAATGTACTTGCAGAACATTTAGTAAAGCTGCATTAATGTTCACATTTGGTGTTGGAGGAAGCTTTGCTGGTGTTCAGGAAGTTTCTGTGCACGAGAATAAATGCAGGGACATGAGGAACAGTGTTCGCACCATTGGGTGCACCTGGTCCTTCAAATAGCCTCATATTTCTTTGCTGTCCACGCAGAGCATTTAATCTGACCTAATGACTCCCAAGATATGGCTTTTTATACCATTATGGAGTCATCACCATGTTTAACAGCTGGCAGATACTGTGAACTAAAGGAATCCTTTGTAAATCCCATTCCCCTAATGTAAGTGTAGAAAAATAGAAGAGATAAAAATAAGACTAATTTGCCAGTGTGTAGCAGTCCAGGTTTAATATTCCTTGTCATATTCTTGGCACCCTTACCCAAACTGGCAGATTTCTGACTGCTGTGATTTTGTTTAGTCATAGAGGTGTTGATAAAAGTCCATTTGAATGGCAAATCGTGCTGATTTACTTTGCTCATTAATGTCACTGGTCATGTTAAGTATGATTCATCCAATATCAGCATTGACACAAGCTAAAAAAAGTGTGGCTTCTTCAGCAAGGATTCAAAACATACCTAAGGATCCATCATGAAAGATGAAAAATGAAAGATGAAGAAATGTATAAATGAAAGATGACGTTTTCAGAATGAACCTCACAGTCCCTTCATAGCACATCACTGAAGACACATATATTAGAAGAGATTAAACATGATGTGTATGCTCAACATACTGCAGAACAAGAAGTGCAAGAGTGGAAAATAAAACAAGCAAGAAAGGGCGTTTCTAAGAATTAGTTCAGAAGGTTGTCCAAATTCCTGTGTGTGCATATTTGCAAAAAATAGTTTTTTTATAGAGGGCATATTTGCATCTTTTCACTTAAAAATTAAAAACATATAAATGTGTATGTATTATGATACCATTATTTTTAAGACCGTTCCCTTGGAAACTTGATTCATTTAGCTTTGGGGACAATGTACCTGCAATTAAGTCTTCCAACTACTTAGCGCCATGAAGCTCTGTTACATCAACTCTGTTAGTACTTGCACTTGAATGAAAGTATAAACATTCTCTGCAGTTTGTAATTTGATATCTGGAAGGTGAGTACTTCAGCCTGGAGTTCATGAAGCTAATCTTGAGTTCACTTATCTGTCGGAGGCATTTCCATCTTGGAAACATCATGAAGAACAGAGTTTGCACCATTGGATGCACCTGGTCCTTCCAAATGGCCTCATATTTCTTTCTTAACCAAAACAGGTCAAACAGGTGCTCCTGCGTGCTGAAAAAACAACGTTAAAATTAATGTTAGACCTTCCTGTTTCTTCTTAAAGCAAAACAGGGGTAAAGGTAAGTTTCTGGTGGGCCAAATCTAATGCCCTCATGGACAAACTTTAGCCGGGGGGCCACACACTTCGTGCTGCCCTGCTCTAGATAGCGCAGGAGAGTAAATGATCACAATTAAACACCTAAGTAAAGCCCCACTAAGGATTTTAGGTTTGGTAAGGATAATGTATGCTAACATGTTATGTCACACTGTCAAATTAACAGATCCAAGGTCTCCAATTGTTTCTCAAGTACGTATTTATTGAGCGTATTGGATTATTCTCTGCATTTTGTTTGTAAATAATGTTTTTAATTATATTAATATCCGGAGAGATACATGTTGTATAAATCACAGCAGGAAAACATGCAACCCTAAATGTACCATCTCTAACAGCCAAGCATAATTAACACCACAATACAGAGACCGAAACTCAGGAGTGCGGCTCTGTATTCGGTATACAGACAGTGGAGATCCAACAGCAGCAATTACAATACAGAACAGAGGTCATCGGATTCTTGTGCAAACATGCAGTGAGCTGCGTAACTAAAGAGTGATCGATATCTTAAAGCTCAGCAAAGAGGTTTGAGTAAGACCGATTTTTTCTTTTCATACTAGTCAAATGCTCCAGTATGAAACTGGAACAACCCCCCCAACCGAGTCCAAATAAGTAGCCATGGATACAGAAGAATAGAAAATAAAGGCCCACCCTGTTACACGCTGAAGATAAACTAAATAATAGAACAGGAAACAAACCAAAAAGAAAAAAACAATGCAAGACTTGCTATATCTTTGATTCACATACATTCAGAGATTAAAACTCCTGGCAATGTCCATTAAAAGGATGAAGCTGTTTAAAGGTTAAATTACATTAGGGGACATTAAAGCAGCAGACGGTTCTAAGAGGACTTGAATCAGTGCCAAGTGTCATATATACACAAAACAATGTGCAAGCTTTTTTAAATTCATAACGCAATGTACTCTAATGTTGAATGTGGATAGGAAGCATGTGTAACCATTCATACTTACATAAAATCAACCTGGGTTTGACTTTCAGGTTGCATTATGAACCAAAAGTCTGTTAGTAACAAGGCACGCTTTCTTCTTTAGAGTGGGAAGTGTTCGTGAGGGTGTGTGTGAGTGTATGAGACAGACTGAACAACTACAGATGTTATTATTTCTATATTTGTAATAATTTCTTGTGTTTTAAGCAAAGAACAGTATGATTAAAGGGATAATCTACATTGCACCCTCTGTTTTATTTATGACGTAAATAGTGATTAGTCCCAGTGCATTTCCATCACAGGTAACCAGAAAAGTGTCGACATTTAAGTAACACTTCCTATAACCCTGTATATATAATACAAAATACATCTGTAATATGTTATAGTCCTCTTGTTTTTTTATGCATATTATTTTGTATATATGCTTAGTTTTAACCCAAAACAAGCCATCCATGCATTATAAGGCACTGGCATATAAAATAGCAAAAATATTCATATAATTATTAATATTATATTGATCCACATATTATATGTACTCGGCTATAAAAATGCATTCATATTATAAATATTCTGGATTCATAGGAAGAGTTTCTTTCACTGGGCACATTGTTCAATTACAGCATTTAATGAGAACTGTGTTCACTTAGTAGTACTAACAACTGGTGGTGCTCGAGAGCTTTCAATAACCAATTTATTTTGAAGAACAAAAACGAAACAAAAAATGATTTGTTAGTTACTGAACCAAACAGAAATGCAAAATGTCTCAATATGCTGCCTGAGTAGCACTTAGTGACAGTCAAGCTACATTATGGCAGAAGTTGGGGGAAAAAAAAAGGTTGCAATGCAGAAAAAAAAACTCCATTTGTTAAATAAAATCACTAACCCCCTGATAAAATCTGACTGACTGATAAATCTGACAATTCCACGATCTACAGTCTATTAAAATAAAAATACTCACTCGCCAGAGAATCCTGAGACTAAACCTGAAGCACAAAAACCAAATAGTCAAAATCTCTTAATATTTAAAATACATTCAAGTTATATCTCATGTTGGCCTGACACCTGACAATTATTTTTAAAGTAGGTATGCAAAACTACTGACATAAATGTATCTAGAACATGTAAGGGTTAATATAATTGTATTGTCAGTAGATGGGGATTTTTCAATAATAGGATTTTTGTAATAAATTTAAGATAAAAGATGGAAAACAAACATTCCATCTTTGAAAATATGTATAATATAAAAATGAATTTCATACTCACATGGACCTGACCAACTATACTTAACAGACTGTGAATCATGAAGTTACTGTTAAACACATAAACTATGCTCCAGTAGCTCAGCAAGGGCCAAACTGTAAACCTGAAATATAGTAACTGTAAAATCAGTTGTGGGTCCTTGACAAATTGAATCTATACATCGTTGTCATTAAGACATTCAATCTAAAAATAGGCAACTAAACTGGCCTGTTTGAGAGAGTGATACAGTTCTGCATATGAAAATAATGCAAATAAGAAAATGTGTATCTACATAAAGGGTCATAGCTTACAATAAAGGAGGGGTTTGGCTAAAAAAAAAAATTAATTTACAGTTTCCCTTTCTTTAGTTTTGTTCTGGAGCCACAAGGACGATATCAGTCTAAGTATGAAATCTGAAAATATTTACTTTTTAGCTACATTAGCCTCAGCTCTCCATCAAAACTAAAAAAAGCCAAACCATTCTTTTAACCAATAAACAATATGCACAAATGGCTAAACAAGTTTTAAACAACATCGTGAATCTATGAATGCTTCAGTTAATGACGCCTCAACATTTCATAGCACACAAAGAATGAGGTTCTGAGTTTGTTGGTGCTTTAAGAACTCATTGAAAACCAACAGTAGTTATTGCACCGAAAACAAAAGACACATCTGATCCAGAAGAGGTGAAGGTCCATTTTAACAAGCAGTTACATGGAAATGACCACTGGGTTGAAGAGCGTCTTCTCTAATGACCTTTCCACTGTGATATCTTATATTGACTTCCATAAAAGTGTATGAGATCTTGACTAGAGGTTGACATGCTCGAGGACCTGTTGTTCTTCTGCCAGAAGGAATCTACAGTAAATGGACAGGTGAGATGCAGGCTCCTTTCTTTGGCTATGAATCAACAAACTCCTCGATAAGTAGCTGAGGGCTCACCCAATGTGGACAGTTCCCCTAAAACAACTGGATCATGGACTCTCGCGACTTGCCAACACCGATCCATTTCACTAGAAAAGAGGAGGAAATAATTACTGAATAGCTGTAGATATGATCTTAAAAAGCAGCAAGCGGCACTAGCTGATATGGATTAAACCTAGACTTGGAGTTAACTGTAATTATGTTTAATCTGAGTCTAGGAAACATCTCATTCTTAGTTCCGAAAAACAAATTCAGCAAATTTGATCTTAGCTTCACATGTTTTGCCCAAAGACCAAACAAGGATTGCCTTATATGTAACGTACACCTCCCACATCTGCCTGAATCCT
Organism: Hepsetus odoe; assembly: GCA_017165825.1. NCBI lineage: Eukaryota > Metazoa > Chordata > Actinopteri > Characiformes > Hepsetidae > Hepsetus > Hepsetus odoe. The sequence continues at coordinate 14,590,444 of CM029367.1, forward strand.
GACAGACCTCAGTCTGTATTCACTTCAGTAGGAAACAAACGTTTCTTTAACCAACCTAATAGCTAGCTTGTCAGTAGCAGCAAGCAGCTCATTGTTGTGCACACTGAGACAACAATGAGCCTTTCTGAGCAGGATTAAAAAATGAAGTGGACAGTTCATTGTCATGTTAAGCTATTAAAACAAACAAAAAGTCTCTGGCAACAGATTTGTGACAGTCATCTCAAACGAAATATGACACAGTGGTGGTAAAAATAACAATTGGAGACAAGGTCATCATTCGCTTTGAGGGGAGTTTGTTCACTTGTCATTTTTGACACCAGAGACACTTACCAGGCACTCCTAGATGCTCCTCAATAAAATGCACATATTTCTGGGCATTTTCTGGAAGTTCCTCAAAAGTTCTAGCAGCTGAGGTATCACTGTTCCATCCAGGCAAAGTCTCATATTGGACCTCAACCCTCTGCAACACTTCCTGATTAGCTGGAAAAAAAAAAAGTCTCTTTCAAATCTCTATGCATTCATAGTTTAACAAAAGTAAAACATTACAGTTACCCATAATCTACACCCTGTAACAGCTCTACTTATACAGATGCACTTTGTAGCTTTATTCCAAAAGCTACAAAGTGCATCTGGATGGTGGACTTTTTGGTCCACCATCCATGATCAGGAGGGTGGTTCACCCAGGGTGAGGCTCAGCTATTGCATCATGGTTGTGCTGAGCCCTGCAAATTCCCCAAATGTGGGAATCTTGACCGCAGAATTTCTGGTAGTGGGGGATTGCGTTCATGCTCTCCCCTGACGTATAGTGGCCTAGTGGTTATGGAGTAAGTCCCTGGATCAGAAGGTCACGGGTTTGAATCCCAGACAAGCAGGTTGCCCTGAAGTAATCTAGAGCAAGGAACCGCCCCCATCACTGCTCTCTGAGTATTTAAATAGCTGCCCCCTGCTGTACGTGTGTGTATGGATGAAATGCAGAGGAAGCATTTTGTTGTGTCACACTGTGTGCTGTGCTGTGTTTCACAATGACAAAATAGTCACTTTCACTTCTTTTTTTTTAACTGCTGCTTCATATTTTGTTTCAGTCATTTTCTAATCATCAGTGGTTCTGTGGAACTGTAAAGTACAAAGTGCTTCATTTTGGAAGGTATGTATTCCTCATAAAGTGGCTTGTCTGCACACACACGAATGCAGTGCTTTGTATAAGTCTTACGCACCTAAGCAAACTGTTGATTGTGTCTTTCCAAATCATTTAAGTGCACTTGTGTTTTAAGCTGTACAGACACCATGTAAGAAATATTTCTTGTTTGTTAATTAACACAAAGATACAAATATCTTTTAAAAATATAAATTTCTCAAGTGCCTACAATAGTTGCATCATTCTTAAAATTGACAAAAGTATACAAATCGATACAGGGCCAAACTGTGTAAAATGAAATTTGACCACTCACCTGGAAAATGTGGTATGCATTCATTGTCCACCTTGTAGGCAACACCAACTTTGATCTCAGGGAAGACATCCAAGATGTCCAGTTTGGTTAGGGCTATGCTAAAAAGGAAAGATATGTATATTAAATAATTCATGGGTTACAATGTCAGTTCACTGTATGTGGTGTTTTACACATGAAGTAATGCTCTCCAGTCAAATAAAAAATGCAAAGTTGATTTGTATTCTCTAAAACTAACAATAAAAATCGTAATAGTAAAAAGGTGTAAGGTCTAATCAAACTTCAAAGACTCTTGAAGCAATTACTATTAGACAGTGAGATGAGGACTCACGCTGTAAAGCCATTTATCATGTGGGCATATTTGACGAGCACCAAATCCAGCCAACCGCACCTTCTCTTGCGACCTGTGGTCACACCCACCTCTTTCCCTCTTGTCTGGAGCAGTTCTCCAATTTCCTTTAAAGGAAATGATTACTGTCAAATCAGTATTAAATAAAGTGTATTAAACATCTGCTTGAAAATTCACATTAGCTATAATGAAGTACAAACCACGAGGAGGGTTTAGACAAAAAGATTATTCACTGCAGGAATGTAATGACGCAAGAAATGACCACACTATATTTTACATTGTAAAAAAAAAAAAAGGCTTCTAGAAAATGGATCACACCCATTAACAGACTAAGAGATCAAGATGAGAAATCTGACACAGACAGACAGACATGTTTAAACACACCCGCCCCTATTTTTGAAGCTTATGATGTGCAGAACAGAACAATTCTGACTTCAAATTCACTTTCATTGCCACTTTTCAGAAGGTTTCTTAATGCAAGTAACTGAAGCACACTGTCCTGTAATGATAACACGCTGCTACAGTAACACATCTGCCCAGGTGATACACAGAAATAGATTCTTACGTTATTTTGTTCGGAGGGGAAGGCACCGATGCCCACTCGAGTGGTATAGGCCTTCACAACACCATAAACCTCTCCCACATTCTGAGGTGGCATGCCCAGACCAGTACACACCCCACCCACTGTACAGTTGGAGGAGGTCACAAAGGGGTAAGTTCCTGCAATAAGACAATTTGTGTCAGGGCTCGGAGTCTGCTGGGCTGGGGAAGTGTTAAGACATATTCTCTCAGTATCCCAAATCACACTATTTCAGTCATAAAGTGTCTCTCTGTGGTGTGAAGATGTGCTAAAAGAAAGACAGAGATCCAGTACCAATTTGCATATAAACATGTACATAACATTTTCAAAGGGCTTTTGCTGAGTACTGAGTAGTTTTTGTTCCTCTACCTATATACATAGTAATATTTGCATCACCAAGGCAAACAATTTGTTTTGTTATTCGGATTACAGGTCTTTCAAAACTAAAACTTTCATTTAAAAATTTAAATACAAAGTTAAAAGCACCTAGCAACCAAGAACTAGACATGCTTGTTCAATTACAAAGCTTAGGATGTAACCCTTTAATTCACATGGAAACCAGAAACGTATTCACACCTTAGCAACTTGTGCAGTGGTTAAACAGTTGAACAAAAAGCAAAGGAGTGGTGGTGACCAGCAATTAAGACATGCAGAGTGAGGAGGGGATTATGCAAGTGTGTGTATGCGTATGTGCGTTTTTGATTCTCTGCGTGCATACCTGGGTTTCTGATTAACTCACCAGCTATAGTAGCATGATTTCCCAGCAAGCAGCTTTTAAAAGCGTACCGGTTGATTAGTATACTGTATGCTCTTTTATTTGCACTTAGGTCACCAATGGAAAATATTGATCTTGTACTTCATATCACACAGTTTTAGTATCAGTCCAGTTTTAGTATCAATGTGACTCACCAAAGTCAATGTCCAGGAGGGCAGCATTGGCACCTTCGACCAAAATCTTTTGAGGATTCCCATGTAGAGCCTCATACATGAAGAACACCCCATCTCTCACCATGGGCTTTATTCTGTCCACATATTCCTGACAGGAGCATAATATACAAGTTACTCTCAGACCACCCAGACAGCACTTATTACAGCTGGTGCATTACCAACAGAACACAAAGGCTATTTTCCCCAGTTGTTTATAACTGAGCTGTAATCTTGAGTATGACATCTTTTATTTTGGTCATTTATAATATATATATATATATATTTTTTTTTTTTTTTTTTTTTGTGTTTAAACCTTATCTAAAATTAGAATCATTAATCATGTATTATAATTCATCAGTTATTAAATGTTTTCCAATGCCATTCAGCCACAGTGCAATCTCACTTCACCCTTTGGGGTCAAAAAACTTTCAGAAACCATAAACAAGGTTTTCGTTTTGCAGGGCAATGCCTGAATGCAAGAGAATGCTGGGAAGGTGTTCATACATGATCAGGCCAGCTGAGACAGTTCTCCTGACAGCCCACATTATGAAAAGTATGCTGCAATAGTTTGTGTACAATCTCTGTCGTAATTACATTATATATAAGTAAGGTTTTAAGAACTAGTATCCCCTGTGAGGCAGTGAATTTTGTGTTCAGGCAAATTTTTGAGACTTAACGGGGCAAGCATTAAGTCTCATGGTATGTGTTATATCTGGTATAACAAATTCAAGAAACTGAATAAAATCTGGTAAAAAAAATTAAAGTGTAAAATAGTGATGTGCCTCACAAAAAACAACTGAATGGCTGAAGGATCTATTCAGCTTTACCCGATCTGTTCAAAAATATTATGCTATATGCTCGACTTACTGAACTAAGGCTAAACATCTTGATTAAGTTGGGCGACTTACCTCAAGCTTCATCAGCTCCCCATCAATGTCAATCTCTAATGATGGGTACATAGACTTATATTGCAAGGCTAGGTTTTTATACCTGTAAAAGACAGCATGATAAGGCATCGAATCTACAATAAAATCCTAGTAGAGCACTTGAGATCAGAACATGAAGTTTGGCTTGACATGTTGTTAGCAAACGTTGCCACAAACTGGCTCCATCACTGCAGTTAACCAAGCAGCTGTAAAGATGAGGGAGAAGTAGTGGATAAAAGACTGAACTCTTTCACTTAATATGTAGCTCTGATTCTTGCTGCAGAGAACAAACGAATGCAACTCCGTATTAGAAAATAAAAAGCATAAATAAGTTTAATGTATTCTAGCCTTTTAACAAACCCAAGGACAATTTACTGGAACTGGAAAACGTTTTCTGGTACAAAATACAGACTGATTCTTCAGCAACTTAAATCAACGTTGAAAAGAGACAGTCACGTTAGGCTGTGTTGTTTTAACCAGTTTTCACACTACTTTTATATTTATAGCCACAAGTGTGGTTTTAAATAGTTGTTTTGAACTGGTTCCATTGGAGCACACCCTCACCTCTCTGAGAACTCCTGAAAGTCAGACAAAAGGTCACATATTCTGAGGCCACTTCTGGCAGCTTTGGCTGAGTATACCGGGCCAATGCCCTTTTTTGTTGTTCCTAGACTGAAATGAAAGAAAAACTCATTTAATACAAGCTTCAGGATTTGTAAAGGCATATCTTCCAAAAATAATAACGAGGCTATTTTTCTTTTAGGAAACATTTAAGACCAAATATGTAGTTAAAAATGCTGTGATAACTCGTAAATACCAAATAAGAAAATCATAAACTCAATAAAACAACATCAAACATGATAGCCATCTTCAACTTAACGCATAAAACCATGAAAATAAAATGTAAGACTGTTTTCATAAGAAATAAACACATATTTCTTCACATATCATGAGAAAAAAGTTGTTTACTTTTTGCCACCTTGTTGCTGCCTCTCCTGCTCCTGAACTCCATCGACAGCTTGATGGAAATCAAACACTGCAGACAGAGAGCAGTTGACAATATTATTGGGCAGTGCTGTGCTTACATCTCTCCAGTTTGAACACAACTTGCACAAAAAACACCTCTGACAGATCACCAGTTTGTTTGCCATTAACTAAACTTATCACTTTGACCAAAAAAGCTCCGCATCAATACTTAAACGTAGAGCTGTGCTGTAGATACATCTTCTTGCAGCTTTTGCTCTTAAATTGTTAGTCTAAAAAGAAGAAGCTGAAAAATAGAAAATGATTAATAAGAAGGTTTTGATTTGACAATAAGGTGCCGTCCCTGTCCCGCTCCTCCCTGCGATGGGCTGTCCAGGGTGCGTCCCCCGTCCTCGCCCTGTGTGCGCTGGGTTGGACACCAGCACTCCCCCGCGACCCCGTTTGGGACAAGCGGCAGAAAATGGATGGATGGATGGATGGATGGATTTGACAATGAAAATATAAAATCAACCCACACTCAAAGCATACCCATAATTGTTCAAGCAAACCCCATATTTATGTTTTTGGGCATTAGTGGAAGAGTAAGAATTAAAAAGGGTTTGCAAAATGGGTAAAAAGATCATTTATAAACACGAATTTTAACTGGTTAACATCACAAATTTAAAACTACACAAATTAATAGACAATTATTTAAAACAGCAAAATTGATTCATTCATACTGTACTGAGAGAGTTCTTCTCAAACTCTCTAGCTATAAATGACTTAACAAAAAGGGATGAGAACGCTTTTGAAAAAGAGAAGTGGTTTGCCCTTAAGGTGTCTTGTTTCCTGCAGATATGCAGGCCTAGCTGGCTTATGAGCATCACATAGCACATGTTAAACAGAACAGAGCCTGCTTTATATCTTCTATGTGGAAAAAAATAAGTCCCCCTACCAATGTGAGCGCGGTCAGAGATGACAAGTCTCTTCTCCCAGCCCTCCAAACCTGTAAAAATATACAGAAAGAGTTTTCTTAGCTTAATGAGACGTACATCTGGAAACAGACATTCCTTAAGGCAAAAATATTTCAGAGAGACGCATTTCTGTTAAATAAATACTCACCTTTTCCCTTCCGTACATTCTTCTCAGCCTCCTCAAAGAGGCCAGGGAGGTGGATGACTACGCCGTTACCTGTGGGAAGAGACGACATAACATCCTGTGATTGCAGGACAGAAACCAGGGCTGCAGAATAAATTGTTTGCTAATCATTTTCACAATATAAGCCTTTGTGATACTGAAATAGCAGAAGGCTTCAATATCCCAGAAGTGCCCTCGAGCCAGTCACAATTCTGATGGTGCGCTGTGAGCATGTGGACCTTTCACCAAACCAGATGACTGTTGTGATGAATCAAGGAATTCACAAAAGCTGACAAAATTTATTTACCAATACTGTGCAAAGAATATCGGAAGCACACCAGCACACCTTTAGTTTGTTGTGCAAATTGTGCAGCCCTACTAGACACATTCTTTTTCTTTATCCAGGAGAGAAAATACACCACACAGGACTGTGAACAATAAACATCCCCACCATACTGACCAAGAAGGAACTTTTGCAAAATATATTTACCGTTACTCTCTGGGCCTTCTGCTCAAATAAGAGCTCCTGAGTGTTTGCCAGATTTACCAAAACCTGTCCATGCATTGTTCTGGCTTACAGGCCATGGCATTTTAAATCCTTAACTACAGGAGCTGCTGACACATATATCAAAGAGGAATTGACAAAATAAGGTGCCTGCAGACAAATGTCAGTAGCAGGTTGGGGCAGTTGCAGTCTGAGAGGTTGGCTTCGGTTCAGCTGTTATTAAGGCTGGTGCAATACTTAAAAATGGAGGGGACACTAACAGAGATGTCCTGAATATTTTGTTAGTGTTATTAAGGTATTTTAGATTCAGCCTTTTCTGGTTTAGTTTATTTCAGTATACCACACCAATTCAAAGCCCAAAAAACTGCACCACTTGTCACACACCCAAAATAGCTGCGATGTCAGAAGTCACATGGGTTTGGAAACTTTACATTACCAAACAATCATATATACATTCAGCACGTCATTTCTAGTAAAAGAGTGATAAGGGCACAACAAGTTTGATGAATCATATCAAATATGTTTAGACTTATTTAAGCCGGCTGCTACTGTGGGGCAGAACTGTAAATGGGGCTCAAAGCTTTAAACCTGTTTGTGGGGAGTGCTCTGGAAGTGGAACACTGATTGAAGCCAACATTAATTAAAATCCTAATGGTGATAGAATAAATAAATAAATAAATGAATGAATGAATGAATGAATGAATGAATGAATGAATATGTAAGTAACACCCTCAAAGACTAAGCGGTTCATTTAAACTCTGAGATTTGAACAGTAAGTGGGTTTACTTTAACAAAGCTACAATTAAATTTGCAGCTAATCACAAGTCTAAACTTTACGTCCATGTTTCCCAAACATTATACACGATCTCTATGCCTGATCTTAAGAGATGTTATATAAGTACGGATAACTCGGAGTCATGGTCAGAGCAGAAGAACGAGGAAGAGGAATGAACTTTTGTCATTTGTAATCACAGTGGCTGCAGGTCAAGCAGGTGTTTTACGAAAGTTATATTTTATATTGAAGTTTAAATACTCACCAATAAAGGCAGTGACCTTGGGGTTGATAATGCCACTGGGTAAAAGGTGAAAGTCATACTCTACAGAGTCGACTACAACGGTGTGTCCTGCATTGTTGCCTCCCTGCAAAGACAAAATCGATAAAAAGCCTTAATACAAATGTTCTTAAGGAGACAGCACTAGTAAATTCAGCTGTGGTGCACTGAACGAGAGTTGTTTTTCTTACCTAATGGCACTGCTTAACAGGCTCTCTGATAGAAGACTACCAGAATAAATGTAATAGCATCCAGATATTTTTGGGCACAACTACTGCCTATATTGCACTGGAGCTTTGGCTGCTGCTCAGGCAGACTGGCCTGTAAAAAGACAGACTGATGTTTGTTTCTTTGTTTCTTACATATCTTAGTGCTCCTAGAACAAAATCGTACATTATCAACCATTTGCTTTTTCACTGGTATTTATTTTGTAGTGATTTACAATGTTTTATTCATAATGCAGTTTACATAGGAAACATGCCATAAACACATACATCATTTTAATTACTATTTAAATCTTCCTGAATATAGAAACTGTGGTAATGTATAAGGGAATATAGTGAATACAACAGAGGACAACATGTTAGCTCTTGTTCTGGCAACAACTGCCTGAGTAGATATAACAGATATAACAAAGAGACATTGATGAACTTCTCCTGAAACTTCTTAACTTCACTTAAAGGTTACAGACAAAAAAAAAAACGCCTTTTTTTTTTTTTTTTTGATTTTTTAATATAGTATATAAAGATTGCTTTTTTGAGCTCATATCTGTAGTTTAATGAATGTATTACATATTCAAACTACAGCAACAGGTCCCACTTATTCAAGTTGTTATTTCTCTTTAACAACAACAATAATAACAAAAATAATAATTTCCAGTAACAGTAATAGAATAAATAATGTTGAATAAATAAATGCTAGGATGCTTAAAGGAAGTAATTTAAAAAGCAAAAAGGCCTTTTTTAAGGATGTGTTCCACTGCCGATTTGTGAATGATTAATTTGGGGGCTTTAGGCTCTAACATAATCAATATTTAAATTTTTACTTTGAAATATTTTGGAATTTGCTTAAAAAAATGCAAAAGAATATAAAAGTGAAAGTGATTATTCTTGTCATTGTGAAACACAGTACAGCGAACAGTGAGTAACAACAAAATTACACCCCTGCATTTTACCCATACACACACCGTGCAGCAGGGGGCAGCTATTGAAAGGGCCCAGGGTTGGTACAGTGACAGGGATGGTACCTTGCTCAAGGGCACCTCAGGGCAACCTACGGGTCTGAGATTCGAACCCACGACCTTTTGATCCTGGGGCCACCAGGCCACCACTGCCCCAGCTTATTTTTGTTGTTTAAGAGTTAAAATAAGCAGAATGGAAAGCAGGATATAGTTACCAGTGAAAATGGGACTGAAAGTATTTTGTGTCAATGTTCAAAACAAAAGAACATAAACGTTTGTGAGCTACCGGTACTGGAGCAGAGTGAGACATTTGCATGTTGCATCATCCTGAGTTATAAAAATAGATAAAGACTTAACTGATATTTGTAACAAACTGATATTTGAAACAAACTGATATTTGTAACCCACTTTGACAGAGCAGCCAAATCTTCAATTTGAAGATTACTATCAGATCAAAATATATTTTCCAGTCTCGCAATTGTTTAAGTGCTTCCCCACTCGCTGCCAACAAAATACAAGTAGCAGAAAAGCAGAGGCTGATTCTTTTTTCTATCCTGCATGTATATAGTATGCACCTAAAGAGCAGGGTAAACATAGATTAGATTATTTACACTCTCTTGGAATGCGGACTCTCCCCATGTGAGGATATCAAGTGTCCTTGTGCGTCAGTTTTCAACATGGCTTCCGTCAGCACTGACCTAACGCAAGATCTGAGAGGGGTTCTCTTTGAGCACACCTAATAAATCAGTCCATATTTGTGCTTTTACTTTACCCAGTCTGGAGAAGAGCCAAGCTATTCTCGGCCAAGTCCAAGCAGATGCCCCTCCTTTTTAGCCGCATTTACAGTGTGCTCCTACCTATAGGACCCAGAAGAGCCATATGGGACTTTCAGCATTACTAGTGCAGTGCCGCATTACAAGACCACTTTTAACGGAATAGGTTTTTACACACTGGACCGTATAACATGTGACCTCGCACTTCTCAATCTCTAGAGCTTGCCTTACAATAGAGGTTCATTAACTTAACTACAGATCTCTCTTTACAGAAATAATGATCATAATCTGCGGTTATAGTTCAACTAACAGTAGGCCTGTCACAGTTATGATCCATTAATCGCTTATGATCATTGTATTCTACTATTAAAGCACAAGCTTAAAGTGGCCAAACTAACTATCTAGTTTTGTGGAAAAAAAACCAACTGAACAGTTACACAGTTTCTGATTGCAGTCCTGGGAAGGTGTTATACCCCAGTGACTGTTTTGTTTGTTTTTGCTGTTTTTTTATGATTCATCAATATCTCAGTGAAGATCTTTCCTTTTGCATTTTATTTCAATAAAATGCAAAAATTTTAAGCTCACACAAACATTCTATAATAAAACTATGCAAAATAGCTGCAGTCAGCTTAATTGCGATTAGCTCCACTAACTGGGATCAGGCACTTACCTAACAAGAACAGACCCCCTGAAGCTGAAATACCATGGCAAATTCAAGGTAGCAAAAAAGGAACATAAATACAGCTAAACTCATCGATTAACATCAGGTACGACACTGCTGAGACTAGCTGAGATGTCACTGATCTTACACCATGTGTTGGCATTGGCACAAAATCCTCAGTTCAAATATCTAAAAGATAAAAAAAGGCAATATCTCAAATCTTTGAAAAAATTCTGATGAAACAGTAAAGTTTCAGTAAACTGTGTGAAGTTGTTAGTTTTGTGTTTGGAATAGTAGAGTGTTGGAGTGGTTTGAGCATGATAGCTTGCTTTTAAACCTTAAATAAAGTGCTGCAGTTAAAAATAGCTGACTGTAAGGCTCAGTAAATGTAAAGAATTCTAACTGAATTTGTATTGGCCAATACAAAAAAGAGGTACCTCGCCATCTTTAATAAAGCCTCATCAGTGCAACAGTACAGAACAGAAAAAAACAGAAATTATTTCCTGTCATGCATCCCATCATTTCAGCGATAAAAGAAACTATGAAGTTGTTAAGACTTAGCTGGTACTCTTAATTTGAGCAAACTTATTAAAAGTGCTCAATCATAACCTCCAACATTTTTGGTGGGATATTTGTTGCTTCCGCTGTCACTGGACTAAGGCATCAGGCTGTGTTGGATGACTTCCATAATCCAAACCTGACAGGCTAAAAGTAGCTAGCTGTGACTGATCCATAGCAGCATGTCTGCTAGAGGAGACCAGGTCCACACTGTGGTGCCATAAGTGTCAGGCTTGCCAACTTAACACCTACAGTGACAGAGCCACAGCAAAGTCACTGTGTAACATACTGCATGCTGCTGGAAGGGCATCCTGTCAGAGTACCTGATTTAAACCCATACTCCTTGCTTTTTACATCAAGGTCCTTTAAGGTGAGGACAGTGGTGTAGCTTTGGCATGGTGGAACTAAGATTTAGCATAATGGCAGCAAACACCACCAGATCCAAGCTTTGGTTAATTATGTTATTGGTTAACTGATAGTGGGTTCTTTAAAATACGACTATTGTTTTCTTAAACTACCTCAGGTGTAGAAGAGCTGAGGTAGACTCTTCTCATTATCAAACCTTAATGAAGTGCTTTGAGAGATGTGTTAATGATGCTTTTAAAGAAAACTATTTGGGTGACTCGAGCTTCAGTGCTAAACAACAGAGGAAACTAATAATATATCTATCTGGTGTAGTTTATTGGGAGTATACTATATATGGTATACGCAACCAAAAAAAATTAATCAATCAAACAAGAGAGCTGGGACAGTATGGAAAATGCAAATAAGAAAGCAGCAACTGACTTATTTTATTGCAGATTTTAATCCCAGGATATTTTGTCTGGTTAACTTTATTTCATTTGTTTTATGCATCCATTACTGCGTTGAAGGCCTGCAATAAAATTCATAAACGTTGAGCCAGGGGCATTTAAGGATTAGTAATGAGGTAAAACATTTGAATTATGATTCGATCTGTTGACCAATCATAATGTGGCACAAAAGGAGTATCCACAAAAGGAGGAGTGATGAGGAAAGATGGACAGAGGATCTCCAGTCTGTCAGCAGGTGTGTGAGGAAAGAACTGAAATGATGAAAGAACAACGTTCCTCAATGAAAGACTGAAAAGGATTTGCACATTCTTTCTCTCTCCAGTTCATTAAACATCATTAATGGATCGTTAAATGAATATCATTAAAAGAATCAACAAATCAGGAGGAATTTCAATGCTTAAAGGGCAAGGGTGCAAGCCTAAGCTTGTTGAAACTTTAAAAAAAATAAATGTCTGTTAAAACTGTTAAAACTTTAAGCAACACTGCATCAAGAACCGTCACTCATCACTAGCTGATAGAACCACATGGGCAAGGTATTACTTTTGCAAACCTTTGTCAAACAAAAGAATAAAAAGTTAAATCCACAGCCAGAATCTGTTTCAGTGTCCTTAAACATGGTTATTAAAAAAAAGGATTAAAAAAGGATATTAAAATATTCAAGCAACATATGCTGCCTTCAAGAGATCATCTTCTCCTGGGGCATCAATGCATTTTTCAACAAGACAATGCAAAATCACATTTTGCACTTATTACCAAGAAGGAGGTAGTGATAAGTGGCACATGCTGCCTGCCATCATGAACTGTACCAACTGAGACGCTCCTCCACCACCACACACACACACACACACACACACACACACACACACACACACACACAGTATACTAAAGCAAGAACCTGTTGTGGACAACAGGTGGCACTTCTACGAACTTAGACAGTCATAAACATTTAAAAGAGCATGGCTTGAACAAAAGCGTTCAGTGCTCAGAATGAAAGAGGTCATGTAAAGCACAGATATACCACAAACTCCAGTGCTCCTTGTTTTTAAGCTTAAGAAGTCTAAAAGCCCAAACATCTTTAGGAAGGATGGGATTTTAATGATTTTTTAAAAACAATATTGATGCTTTTAAACAGCAAAGACAAAAACAAATCACTTGTATTTAATCTAAAAACGGCAATGTTGTATAAGTGGTTATCCATTTCACATTTTCACCATGAGGTTTCCTCTGTCAGCCAACAATCATGTCATCTTACTTTCTTGTGTAGATGCATGATCTACACAAACTGGACCAAATATCATAGTGTAATTATAATGTTATTTGCCATAATTGCTTTTCAAAAGCACTTAAATGGGATATCCTCTTATGTTACGTTTACAATTACAAGACATCTGAAAGGTTTAATGCTTCTTAAAGCTGCCACATAGAAAGTGATTATATGAAATGTTTATTAATGTGTATATTGATTCACTGATGTTTATAATAAGACTGTGGCCTAAAAGCAAAATTTTTAAATTCAGCCATGCTGAAAAGCACATGCAAACAATGCGAAACAGCAGTATAAAAAAAGAGGTCATTTTGAGTTCTGTAACTGTTTTATCATCCATTTTGCAAATAAAGTCCACAAGATTTTCTTTTTTTTTTGGGATTGCCATTAAAATGTCATATAGCGACGTTATCTTGGCCAAAAAATATTTATAATTTTGTTTCTGTTTAGTTATGCCGCCATTTAATTCATATACCCTGCAAATTTCCACTAAATCGCTCCTGAACCGTTTACACAATACACTAACGCAGCCGGAGCAAAAAGCGTAACTATCGGTCCAAGTCCTCGAGCCCCATTTGTTGTGTTCAGAAATAGATCCAAGAAGACTGCTGATGCTGCCCTTTTTATAAAAAGCCCAACAACGTCTGCATTCTCCTACACACATCAACTGTAGGATTACAGTCACCAGCTTTTTAAGAAAGTAATAGCTTTGGCAGAAGAACTCAGCAGAACTGATTCAGTGTGAACCCGAAATGACTGAATAAAAACAAAGGGCAATTCAACCACTGTGTGTGACCAGCTTAGCATAAAGCAAAGTACTCTGAAACAAATATCTGTATTAAAATGGTATGTTACCAGCTTAACTCTACATTGGGGAATACTTACCCTGATTTACAACAAGCAACTCTTTGTCAGAAGGTTTGATTTCTGTGAAAAATGTATAAAATACGCCTGATCAGACTAAAAAAAAAGTTCTTTTCTACTCCTTGATAATCCTAACACATGAATAAACCACAGTCTGGGAACTTTTGTTTCAAAACGGCGAGAGATCTGCTAGAGTGAATCTCATGCAGAAGAAGCACAGATCATTCTGCAAAGGAACAAACACACCAAAGGGCTTCCTCATTTCACAGGGTTCAGTGCATGACTTGCTTCACGTCTTCCTCAGCAAAGGCCACTAGAAACCACTCGGGCTCTAAACCACAGCTCAACGAACTGAGCTAAAATTAAGATGGATCACTACATCTGCATCAGGCCCTGCTGAGCACCGCTCCAAGTGACAAACAGCTAAACGCGTGCTTTCCATCACATCACGGGACGCTGACATTAGTGCAAGATTCATTTGCTGTTACTGGTCAGACAAGTACGCCGGGAATCCTCCTGATATGCACACTTGTGTTCCTGCACCGTCAGCAAGCCACCATGAAATGGACAAGTAGATTCATCTGGACTGCCCGCTATTTAATCTGCCCACAATTTCACACCAGTGCAGAAATCTAAGGGGGCTGTCTTTGCATCCCAGGCGGCCTGGATCTCCTCGTCCAGCTCAGTGCGATCCATTCATTTCATGATCGGCTGAATGAAGCCATCCTGTTTTTCCAGGAGGGTGGAAATTAAACACCGCTGCCATTGCAGGTCTCAGAACCCGTACGAATACCGGACGGACCCTGAAGCACTGAGCTAGTCATTCATGAGGAGAAAAGAGGTTTTCAGATGTTAGTTATTATTCTCTCTTTAAGCGCTGGCAATAGAAACCCTGCAGTTGTTTCGTAACACAGGGTGACACACAGATCTGGAATCTGTCAAGCATCTTTCAAAGCAATAAGTACATAAATTACAGCCTCACGTCTGAGAGCTCTGATGGAGAATGGACCAGCAGGCTAGTGGGCCGAGAGGACCTGAGAATTGGTCCCCTTTGGGGGGAAACCACACAGTTGAAAGTAAGCTGTCCTCTCACTCAGAGAGCTCTGCTAGCTCAGCACAGCGGGGCGTTCAGTGGGAATCTCTCCCGCACTGTCATTGCAGATGTTTACACTGGCCAGCTGTTGAGCTGAAACTACGCTGTGAACCTCAAGGTGACTTTAACCGGCCCCAAATCCTCCCCAGCGGCCGCCACGGAGCAGCGTTAGCCGCGCTGCTAATCCCAGCTCTCAGCCTCACGCACACCCTCGGGCTGTGTCCCAAACCCAGACCTGCTGCCTAATGAGTCCCTCTGGTGACGAAGGCAGCTGGAGCCGCGGCAGTCCTGTTGGGACATGACTGGGTGCCCCCCTCCCCGCCCGAGCTAGTCCCGTTTCACAGGCAGCTTTTAGTGGACAAGCTTAGCTACCTGGCATCTGCACACCATGTCTGCGTCCTGGGCCAGCAGGTCCACCACCTTCCCTTTGCCCTCATCGCCCCACTGAGCTCCCAGCACCACCGTCACTTTGTTTCCGACGTCCGGGCTCATTCTCTGCGACATGCCGGCTGCTCCCCGCTGCTCTGCCTGCTCTCGGCGACGCTGCTGCGGCCACGGCCAGCCCGCCGAGCCGCCTGACCGGAGAGAGGAGGCTGAGCCGGGCCGGCGGACAGGCCCCGCCCCCTTCGCTGTCCTGTTGTGGTGTGTGTGCGTGCGTGCGTGTGCGTGCGTGTGTGTTTATTCTACACCATATATCCAAAATGATTCCAACATCTCACGCGCCCTTCAGTGAATCAGGCAGCGCCGATCACCGAACCTGTAGTTTGGAGTGATGGCGCTCCATCCAGAAGCTTTGGGGATGAGTGTGTCTGTGTCAGTGTGTCTCCTTAGTGCGCTTGTGCCTGAATGCCATCAAATTCTCACAGCAAATTTACACCTGTTTGCGAAGCAGAGGTTCTGTTGTTTTGGCTGGATGAGTAGGTGTCCACAAACTTTTGTCCAGTTAATCTCAGCAGGAACACGTGTGTGTTTTCTTGTTATTAATGAAGCCTGGTTTGTTTATGTCTTAAATGTACGAGGTAAACTCTGAAGGTTTCCAACTCTTGAAGGGCTTTCTAGTCAAAATATATTAAAATATAAATCACTGACACTTTAGAGCACTCTTCAAGAATCAATACCGGCAGTAGTTGTTGTTGTTGTTAGTATTAGTTTTAATCAGAGGGGTTCAAAGCTTGACTGTGATTGGTTTACACCTATACAGCTCCTGTATATTGTGGGCTGTGAGTGGTGTTCTCTGCAAAAAAAGAAAAACAAAACATATCAAGCATAGAGACAGGCCACAACTTCTCACTTCTCCAGAATTGAAAGTCGTCAGAAATACACCAAACAGAAAGGAAAGCGTGAAAAGAGATCACAGCAAAAACAACACTTTAATAGTATCATTACAGCGATCACTATGAAATATGCACTTTGGAACACCTTTTAACTCTTCACATCATATTCCATCACTGGTCTGAGTAATGTGTGATGTTCCATGAGAAGGTGGATGGTTTAAAGAAGTTACAATAGTATTTGCGTAGAAATCTAAAGAATTAAAAGAGGTAAAATTTTTAAAAATGTAGTTTTCCAGCAGCACCAATACATCTACAACCTCTACGTTTGGTGGTTTGGACTGAAATAAGTCAAAAATAGCAAGAAAAATGAAAGTTTATGAGCAAATTAAAGGATGGAAAGATGAAAGAGAGGGTGAGAGCAACCAATCTCTCTAAAAGATTCAAGATGGGAAGTGAAAAGTGAAAGTGACTACCCTTGTCATTGCGAGGTCACGGCACAGCACACATGAACCACAACGAAATTAGACCTCTGCATTTTACCCATGCAGCAGTGGGCAGCTATTGAAAGCGCCCAGGGAGCAGTGATGGGGACGGTACCTTGCTCAAGGGTACCTCAGGGCAACCTATTGGGAAGGGGTTTGAACCCCTGATCCTCCGATCATGCGGCTAACGCCCTAACCGCTAGGCCACCGCTGCCCAACCAAGTGCCAACCAGGTTTTGAACTAGAGCTAAACTACAGTGATTGTGTTGAATAATTCACAGTGATACTGATTCGCTTTATTTATTTTTTGAGATTCCTCCACAGGACACAGGATGAGAGCTGTTTTTCCTCTCTTTCTGCTCCTGGCTATTCTAACTTCCTGTAATTACTGAAAGAAATAAAATCTCTTGCAGTTACATGTGTCGACCAGGCGATGGCAGTAAATACACAGATCAGATCTTTCAGGTTATTATCCTTCTGAATCCTATCAGAGGAGGAATCCATTAGTCTGTCTATCCACCATCCGAGCCACTTAACTTCCCCAGGCCTGCAGGGGGTTCTGGGTCTTATTATTTAAGTGAGCACAGAGGACACAGTGAAGCACAATGAAATGCAACCTTTGGTTTTAACGCATACACGTTCCCTGCAGTAGAGGTCACTATATCCTATATCCAGTGCCCAGGGAGCAGTGATGAGGACAGTACCTTGCTCAAGGGTAGCTCAGGCCAACCTGCTGGTCTGGGATTCAAAGCCACAACCTTCTGATCCTGGGGCCTGGGGAGGTGGGATCTCCATGGATCAGATTTCTTTTGTCCAGGGCATTCCACAATGCTGTATTAAAATTACAGTATCATATACATTACATTTCTGCTAATATTTGCAGTATTCTTCAAACTCTTCAAATGGGAAAGATGTGCAGCAGGTCAGGGCAATTAAAGACAGAAATGGAAACTTACTCACAGGTGAACAGAGCATGTTGAGCAGATGGAAGGAGTACTTCGAGCAGCTGATAAATGAAGAGAATGAGAGAGAGAGAGAGAGAGAGAGAGAGAGAGAGAAGATTGGGTAATGTGAGGATAGTGAACCAGGAAGTGCAGCAAATAAGCAAGATGGAATTTAGGGCAGCGATGAAGATGATGAAGAATGGATAGGCTGTTGGTCCAGATTGTATACCTTTGGAAACATGGAGGTGTTCAGGAGAGATGGCAATGGAGTTTCTAACTAGACTGATGGGAGCCTCACATTTATGGTGGTTTTTGATAACTTGGTTTGGTCAGACTGCAGTTCTAATCAAAACCAAGATCCAAGGAACTGCAGTCCCGCTCATCTACAGCTTGGGGCCCGAGCTAAGTACAGACTGGTACATCTTCCTTCTGCAGAGGCTGGCCGCTCTAGCCGTGAAGACACAGCGGTGCCTGGTCGTTTTAAGCCACATGTCTTTTCCTGCTCCGGAAAGCAGGAGGATGGCGGAGAATTTCACCAGTGCCATTCAAAGCAGGATGTTGGCAGTGGACGCGCCCTGCGCAGTTTGAATCACCAGCTGCAGGAGAGCAACCAGTCTAAGGTATGTTCTCTTCAGGAGGAACTAGCTAAAGAAAATAGGGAACCTGAGGAAAAGCACGCTGGGTACCGAGAATGTGAGAAAGTCTGTAAGGACCTAGGTGGACAGGTAGTTTGGTTAACTGACAGCTTGGGCAGTACCCAGGAGAACCTAAGGGCTGAATCAGGAAAAACTCAGACAGGCCAATGTGAAGCATGGTGCAATTCTCACGGACATTCACCAAAGAGATGAGCAGATCAGTTGCATGAACAGTCAGACCACTCAACAGAAGGAGTTGCTGACAAGGCTCAACCAACAGCTGACAGAGTGTGAGGCTTCTGCTTTGCAGGCGACCACCTCAGCAACAAACGAAAGACTGAAACACGAGGAAAAGATCACCAATCTGCTTTCTCAACTTGAGGAGACCAAGGACTTGCCACTCTTTGCCAGAGTGAAATTGAAAACATGGAAATGGAAAGAAAGGCTCTAGCTCAAGACAATGGTGAGCTTCAAGGACAGGTCAGTAAACCTGAGGGAGAGAGGTCCTGAGGATGGAACTGCAAGCTGCGAATGTTGTCCGGAGGGAATTGCTGAAGAGAACAGAGGAACAGGAGATGCTGGAGACTAAAGTGGCCACTATGGAAGAACAGCTGAATAAAACCAGAACAGAGCTGAAGCAGGTGCAAGACAACAGCGCTGCTCTGCAGGCTGAACTGGAAAAAGCCCAGAGAGAGGCCAGTAAGCACACAGAGCTGCAAGAGCTTGTCAGAGGTATTGAAGCTGAATGGAAGATCTCAAAATCTCAACTCACTCAGCAGACCCCAGTGCATGCCGGGACCCTGGTGGAGAGCTTCAACGAGGAGCAGCTGAGGAACAGTCCGATGGAGAATGAGAGGCAGGTAAAGATTCCAGTGACTGAGCAGCCATGTGAGAGCTCTGAGAAGGGTGCTCAGAGTACAATCGGAGGCACCCTACCTTTTGTTTTCCCTCACAATTCAGCAGACTCAGAACAGGGTAACCAGTTGAGTCTATGTGGAATTTCTCATAGTGGAACCAAGAGCAGGGACTCTGCCACACTTAGCTCCAAGCAGCAGAAAGACAAAAACAAGGTCAAGAAAAGGAGGAAGAAGGAGCCAAAAAACATCAGCAAGGAAGTGTGCTTTGAGAAAGTGAACAACAAATTCTGCACCTCAGATTCTGAGACAGGAGACATGGAGAGCGAGGATGATCAGGGTTTGATGCCGAGCTCGACCTGTGTGAAAGGCTCTTCCTCTTTGATCCTAAAGGAATCCTCTGTGTTTAGTTCTCTGTCTGCGTCCTCTTTGCACGGGAGCTTGGGCTCACAGACTCACGCAGTCTTTGGCAGAGCAGCACCCAAAGCAGTGGAGGAACAGTCAGACGGATGAGGAGAGCAAAGAGAATATCAACATTGAGCTTGAGCCTTTCCACCCCATCAATACCTCACTCTGTCGCCACAATAACTTTCACACCGAAGCTCCTACAGCAGTGTTGTTTAACAGCAAGTTCGGCTTCATTGTGATCGATGGTAGCGGTGTGCGATATGGGACATCACAGGGCAACACTAGAGAAGTGCTACATAAGGTTACAGTGGACCCTCCCAAAGGGCATGGTCGAGGAGGGCAGTTTGCGCACCATTTTGCATGTTTGAATATGGAAAGGAAGCTAAGAAGTCATTATTTTTCTGAGAACCTGGATACCATGAGATTAATACTGCAGGTAAATGGGGCAGAGAGACGCAGGGCAGAAAGGGACAAGACCATTTGTCTGACATCCAAGCATGAGGTGGATAGTCCTCACTTTGCAGGCAAGGGGACAGGACAAGAGTATGAACTGAGTAAGTGTATGCCCGTGTTGAAATGGTTTGCTAAGAACTATTGGAAATTCAGTGCCCCTCTGGAGATCCTCATCAACGGAAGTGGGGAAGAGGCTGCTCTTATGTAAGAAATTACAAAACCTTTAATACTTAGTCCTCTCAGTTCAGGGCACCATGTTTGAGACAATGGGGTTCGCAGGTGTTTGTGATTATGCAGTTATTGCTTCATTAGTGCAGGGATAAAATAATTAGACTTGCTTCTACAATATGGAGTCTGAAATATCCATTAGGAGGCGAAGAGCTGTGCCAATGAAAGTCAAGGAATCTATTATGAGGCTGAAAAACAAGAACAAAATCATTAGAGACATCGGTCAAACCTTAGAATTACTAAAATCAACATGTCAGCAACTACTATCTGCTAAGACTAAAATACAGAGGATACACTCTAAGCGCAAAGCACTAATTAGCCACGATAGCCAGATTACAGTTCGTGATAAAGTATCCTGTATCAGAGTGATGGCAAGAGGAAAGTGGGGAGCGATCTAAAGCTTACACTCTGTTAAACGTGGTGGTTGGAGTTTTATGGCCTGGGCCTACATTGCTGTCAAAGGTACTGAAACCCTTATCTTCATTGCTGAAAATCTTCATTGAAGCTACAAATGGAAAATGCTTGAATGGCCAGGCCAGTCATCTAATTTCATTCCAGTTGAGCATGCCTTTCATATGCTGATGAAGAAACTTAAAGGGACAAGCCGGAAAAAGCAGGAGTTAAAGGCAGCTGCAATAGAGGCTTAGAAGAGCATGATCAGAGAAGATGCTCAACACCTGATGGTGTCTCTGCATACAAGGGATTTGCAACAAAGTACTCAACATGAAGGCTTTAATATACCTTCCATTACTTTGTTCCAGTCATTATGGTGCCCTGAAATGAGGTGGATTATGTATTAGATGTGTTGTCATTTCTACAGGGTGAAACTGATTTGTACACAAATAGCATTAAAGTCTGGAATGTGTGCTTTAATCACATTTGAATTTACAATCAGGAGCAGAGGGGTAAATCAAGGAAAAATGTGTCTTTGTCCAAAAACAATTATGGAGGCCTCGGTACATACTAAGAGATGGTTAAAAAATTTAAATAAAGCACAGCCTACTTTTCTTGTGGTAAGTGCAACAAAGAACTATGAAACAAAATGAAACCATCAGACAAGCTATTGCCTAATGTAGTGGGTTTTCAAACCACATAGAGGGAACTGAGTGACTGCGCATGACGCTGGGGAAGATTACTTCACTGCTAAGAGACCAAAACACGACAACGATATGCCGGAATGCAATGTTAAAAGAAGTCGAGAACCTAAGATGATATGCAGAACTGTAGTCCTGAACCAAAATACAGAGGTAGTAAAAAGCTAAGCCCCTTGTAGCCTGTAATGTGAGAACTAGATTCTGTGTTGGTTTCTGACAGCAACCCCGTGATCTAGCAACCTAAAATTAGTAGTATAGATTGGTTTAGACAGAGGATAGCATAGTTTAGGTATATCCTTTCCACTTTATACAAAATGCATTTGAAGAGCTTCTTCCCAGAATGCTGTATATCCATTTTTAACATTTTTGGATTTAACCCTTTTTTCAGTTTCACTTAACCAAGTGGTATTTAAAATACAGAACTGATATTCCTGAAGGTGTAGATTCACTCTTTACACTGTATATGATTAAAAAAGAAAATACTTGAAAGTGGTCTATAATGCGTTCAGACTTCAGATCATTTATATCTATTTAGTGATACCAGCGTTTTGAAGCAGGAACAACTGAGTCACATTTCGGTTTCTGATGGATGGACCAAAAATCATTATTAAAAACTTCACACTTTCTTCAACGCCTAAAAATGACACTGACTGAAAGGTTTACTGCAGCTGTTAGAAATATAAACTAGCATGGACATTTCTGTCAGGGCTCTTAACTGACAGTCACTTTAAAATGCAAGACACATTATCATTTCTGTCTGTTGTGCTGTCTGTTGCTGTCTGTTGTCTGCACGTGTTGCCTTGTCTTGTGTATTATGTTGTGTCCTCTGTTGTGTCTTATGTTGTGTCTGATGTTGTCTTGTGTGCAGCACCAGGGTCCTGGAGGAACGATATTTTGTTTCACTATGTACTGTGTATATGGCTGAAATGACAATAAAATCCTGCTTGACTTGACTTGACTTAATAATGTCTTGCCCAAATTCTTGTTACACTAGAGCATCTATAGATTTCAATTTGTTAATTTACATTAAACATAGTTGTGCAGTGTGACATACAGCACTCTGTGTCTGCATCTGTGAGGAAAATGGGGAATACTCCTGCTGGTAATTTTTTCAAAAACCAGATCTGACAATTATCAAATCTGAGCAAAGTTCCTGCTTGCCCAACATGTA
>CM029367.1:14618075-14643075 GCA_017165825.1 Hepsetus odoe
CCCCAGAGCAATTTTTCTTTCTGTAGTCTAATTTTGCTCAACCGTCTAACCTTTGCACAACAGTTTTTATTAGTTTTTTTTTCTTTTTAAAGAAAGGACAGAAGTGAAGTTGTTTTCTCGATCAAGATCAACATGTTCTTGAGAATCATATCTGTTGTGAAAACATACACTGTGTAAAGTAGTGAGTAGTGCAAAGCAGTGTAACTTTTTAATTCATTCAAACCCTTTTAACGTGAAATGAGGAACCGTGCAAACGGTCACAAAATTGCTGAGCTGGCCAAAGGAAAAAACACAGCCTTGCAACTGTTAATGTACATCCTGCCAAAAGGCCACTTGTCCAGGTTGCCCTCATTACCCGGCAAAGAAATGAGAATAATGAGATGCCTTTCCACTGGGTTTGTTGACGAAAATGGAAGGAGACAGTAACAAAAGCTAGAACATTAACAGGCATCCACTGTATGTTTGCCTGATTCGAGGTAACATTTGTTAGGGTTCATAGTTTTCTTATTGAAAAACAAGCATTCACCTTTGTGTCCTGTTTTCAAAAAGCAGTTTGTCCACCAGATCCTGACCGCTTTTAGACTAATAGGGCAAAAAATCTGTGGCATCAAAGGCGACAGCAGCGGTCTGAATGGATGTAGATTTAAGTGACAGTCCAAGCTTTAGTTCAGTTTCACACTTGTATCAATGTATTACGAGACCCGAACCTTTTTCTTTAAGAAGCTGTCATCATGAAGTGATGGTTTGAATGAACTTATCAGGCTTGCATCCTGCCTTTAACTGTCACAGCTTACAGGTGCACACAAAATGCAGAACAGGTTAAAAATAGATTTGAACTGTGTTCAAGCTTGTAAGATTTAGATTTTGTTTTTGTAGCCTAATTATTTGGCTTTGTGTTTTTGGTTCAAAGTGTGTATTTAAGTTTAGTGAAATCACTTGGACTGCTTACAGTATGAATTTGTTTAGTGTTCTCTTCTGTTCAGTTTCCCTTGTAACAGTGCTGAACATGAGCATATTCCTGATGGCTCACCTTTTTCACTATGCAGTGGAATTGCTTGCTTTCTTGTTATTTTAGTTTATTTTGTTTAGTTATAGGAATGGTTCTGTTATTTTTGTTAACACTGGATCTTTGAATAGGCACCCTTATTGTTTCTGTAAAACCATCCCTCAAGTATCTCTCAAATTGCATGCAGCTCTTCATTTGTTGAGCAGACTTACTGTGAGCTAAACATCTCTGACAAAACCAGGGGTTGGATTCATGGAACAGTCAAAGGAGTGCAGATCTTGGATGGTTTTTATGATAGCCGTTGTTGCAAAACTGATTCTACATCAGCACTCTTCTAGGATTTAAAAAAAAAAAAAATTTTATTTTCTCTTTTCTACCCTTTTAACACACCAAGATCTGAGCCATACCTTATCCAGACCATGCTGGCGCGTAATTTAATAGCGTGACATTCACTTAAACAATGTTTGTTTTCTCTTTAATGCACTGTGCATCATGGGAGCTGTTTTACACAGTTACGGTATTATACAGTTACTTTAACACCAACCAGTGCCACGCCTGAGTGATTCAGGGTTGGGTACTCTTCACTCCTTTTAGAAAAGGAAAAACTACTACCCCGAGGTGGTTTGTGAAAACAGACCCTGCTGTATAAAATGGCTGCCCGCAGTGTTCATCTGCATGGTTAATTATTTTATATATATATATATTTTTTTTTTTTTTTTTTTTTTTAAGCTCGCTCATGGAAAATACTGTCGTAAACCAGGCTGACGAGTCTTATCCTTCATAAAGAGCTAGATATGGTTTGAGGTTTGAGTGGGTTGAGAGATGTTTTAGTGTTGTTTTCTTATGAAGAAGTTTTAGGTGACTTCAGAAAGCCTTGGCCTTTAGTGCATAAAGAAAAATTTAAATGGCAAATATGTAGGTTTGATCTTTCATGAAGCATTCCTTTAATTGCAATGTATGGGTTTAAGTGCTGTTTTGAAGCCCAAAATAAAATAACTATTTTAGATATTCCTGGGCAACAGGAAAATGATTAATTCTATGTTTGGTGAGCTGTTCTGTGATTACACTAATCTTTAAATGGGAAGAATTATGGTTTAAAACAGTTGTTGAAACAAAGCTCTGGTCATTCTTTAAAACCTCATTAAAAGTACAGGAGTCATGTTTACATATATCTGAGCTGACCCGTGTGTAGCAGTCCCAGCACATTTTGGGCAAATGATTTTCTGTGATTTACTGTGGGGTCTGAGGCTTCTGTTCATTGCAGGCTTCACTTTTTGCATGTGAGAACCAAAACTTTGGGAAAGTGCTGAGTTGCTCAAGACTGACTAACTCACTAAGTCATCCTCTTAACTGCAAAGTTGCATCTACACCTTTAATCCAATAAAGCAGGGGGATGAGACACCAACAGCCCTTTATAGCTACCATTTAGCTATTTGGGTTCAGAGCTTAAGCATGCTACCGTTTTTCAAAGTGATTAATTATACAGAGGAACTTAAATCTCAACTAGTGACCATTTACTGAATAGCATTAAGCAGAATAAAGTGCAAAGGATGGACAAATAGCTTGTATGTAACTTCAAATAGTCATACCTCCTAAACATTTGATTTATTAAATAGATTTTGAAGATTTGTGGCTTATTGTCTACATTTAGCCTTTTTTGATCTTCTGTCATATTTATACATGTTACCTGGGTTTGATAAACACAGAGGCTCAAATGGATACTTTTGCATTAAGGGAGATTTAGAGAGTATAATATAATCATAGCTCATATAACACAATAGTTTTAGTAGGTTGTGGGGTTTTTTTTTTTTTGTACTCTTGTACCTCTGATCTAGGAATATTAAAAAAATATATATTTAAAAAATTGTAAAACAATCTTATTCTACCCTGATCCTTTTGTTTTGATGATCACACTAAAGTCTGATACCACAGTTACATCAATATTCAAGGAGTCAAAACCAAAGCCTGCACACTATTTTGCCTCACTTACAGCATTGCTCCACCCTCAGTAGCAGAGCCTTCATGCTGAGTCAGTATATAGACATGCAGATGTTTCACATTATAGATTCCAGTCACTATTACACTACTGCAGCAGTGGCCTAGTGGTTAGGGAGTTGGCCCCCACATCGGAAGATTGTGGGTTCAATTCCCTCACCGGTAGGTTGCCCCGAGGTACCCTTGAGCAAGGTACCGTCCCTGTCACTGCTCTCTGGGTGTTTTCAATAGCTGCCCACTGCTGCACGGTGTGTGCATGGGTTAAATGCAGAGGTCCAATTTTGTTGTGGTTCACTGTTTGCTGTGCTGTGACCTCGCAATGACGAGTTGTCACTTTCACTTTCTTTTTTCACTTTCACTATTGCAGGTTAATGTGCTATGGGACTGTGCTATGCTTGAGTCGTGGTATGAAATGTTAAGCCCATGCATTTCAGTGCACATGTAAATAAGAACACTTTTTAAAGTCATGTTACTGACGCATCAACTCTGCTTAAAACTCTACTGCTGTAGTGAGGGTAATCCCTTGTTCTGTGATGAAGGATGTATTTAATAAGATTTGAGGTAATTGAGGGCAAAGGGATAAGTGTCTTGTTTCTCAGTCCCTTACAAGGCGCTTTGACAGACTCCCTAGCCGTCCTCTTTGGGCTGCTGCTTTGCACTTCTCCGAGAGGAAAAGTCATAGAACTTGGTTCTGCTTGTTAAATTTTGGCTTCATGATTGTTTCACTTTCACTGAGGTAGAGAGATCTTTTAAATTGAAAATGGTGAAGATGAGATTTTGAAAACTTTTCTGAGAAGACCTGTGTAGGATGTTTCCTTTGAAGCAGTGTCTCGTGTTCTAAGAAATGAGGACAAGCAGAGTCAGAAGGCAAGTCTGAGCTTGTGGAAGCCATAAGTGTGTGTATGGTCATTGTGTATAAGCTGATTTAAAAGGAGTGATCTTCCTAATGGTACAGTAGACCAGTATGATTTGTAATGCAGATGATTCATTGTTAAGTGCCATGATTATGAGGAAATAATCTACAAGCATAACATCTTTTTTATCTTTGATTCAGAGTTATCATTATACAGTTAGCGCCATTATTACTGGCAAGTAAAGATGGTGAAAAGGCGTTTGTGGTTAAATGCCCCACAAGCTGAAATATGAGGCGAAAAAGAAGAAATGTAGGTGTCTTTTGCCTTTTAGAAAATTAAAGCCTTGTTGAAAAAACAAAACCACACGGTCATGTTTTTGGTATCCATAGAGAATTTTCTGAACAGAGTCTAACTAGTGCATGTTCCCATTCATCTTTCTTTTTTAAGTCCTCCTGAGTGTTTAGAAATTCTCAAGTAGTCATCCATGAATTTCTGTTTTACTGAGCCATAAATATATGAATCCACTTATCAAATGTTTAACAAATAATCAAATGAAACAAGACAAAATAGGGGCTATATATACAATCCTTTTTTATTCTGGTTTGGTTAAATCAGTATCTTCTGATGCTAACCCAAAAGATCCAAATTAAACAGCATGTTTTATGTAACTGCTTATGTCTGAAAATGCTTCCAATACAGAGATCCAGAATGAGATGAACACAGAGCTGTTTTGCAATCAAAAGTCTGAAATAATGACACAATATTGAAAATGCATGCATATTTAAAGCACTTTACCACAAAGTACAGTAGAGGTTTGCAGGGTCAATGGCGTATAATGTACAACAATAGATGCCAAGTAAAAATTGTCCAAAATACAGTAACACTGCAACAATAGAGGATAAAATACATCAACGAGGGAGATCATTTTGAATCAGGAAGTAATGTGTTGTGCAACCAATGTATGTAGTGCAAGTAGAGTACACACCACTTCAGATGCTGAGCTCCACATAATGGGTTTGTTTTTTATGCTTTTTTTTTGTTCACTCTGAGTGCTCTTACAGCAGGTGGAGAGTATGGCACAGTGTCTCCATACCGTTCATGTGAGCGAGAACAAATGATGCTTAAAGTAAACCTTTGTTAAAATAACTTTCTGCTCAAAACAGTTTCCTGTTTTGTGCCAAGTATAAAATTTTGCATAACACCTAACAGTGAATCATATTAACGTGTTTAACAAACTGAGCTTATCTTCTTTGCCACCACATCAGTAAATTCAAGCCCTTTCCATTTCATTGATATACATTTTTAACAGGCCTGTATAACCCAAATATATCTAAAATTTCTGGTGGGGTAAAACTATGCACCTTTCATTCCTTCCCCCAATTTTCTGGCATAAAAACCAATACGATCACATAAACACCTATTCAGGCCACTGTACTGCTTCTCCAGTTCACTGTGAAAGCTGGGGGTTTTGGTTTGGAATGAATGGAAGGGAACTTTCAGGAAAGTCACTTAACGGAGATCTTTTACGTACATCGGTTTAAAGACCATCTTTAAAACAGGCCTGATCATTGAAAGGGTTAAAGGAGACAACCCGATGTTCTGTAACACATTATGCTTTGGTAGTGTGATAAGAAGATTTATACAGGGAGACCTCCAGATGGTTGTATACAGAATCAAACCTGAGGGGAGAGGCCTAAACTCTCAACCTTTCATGACCCACTCCTTATGCCTCCTTATTAAATTGTCCAAATGCCACAGCAAAATAGGTCAACTGTCTCTGCCCATATCTTCTGAGCGGCTGCTTATTAAGGCCAGTGATCCTCACAATGGACAGAATTTATAAAGCAGTTTACTTCAAGCACTTTCATCTCTGCTGGACATCTGTACTGAAAATTAACCATGTCACTTAAAAATAATATACAGCTATTGATTTTTGTGAAAGATTTTTTTTTTTTCTTCACAAATGTAGCTGTTTCAGAATGTAAAACTGAAGTAAAGGCACACTTTATCAAATCAAATGTGGACCACAGAGGCAGAGCAAAACATTCTTTATTTCAAAAGCAGTTTGTTTTCTGTGTGTGATTGCTTTAACCTTTTATATCCAGTCTTTGCAGAAGTAATTTTAGTGTTTTTGTCTGAAGCACATTTTTATTTTTACACAATTTTATGTTTTGGCACTTGGACCTGTCTTATTACCTAAGCCTACAAACCTTTTTTTTTTTTTTTTTTTTTTTTTGTTCTTTTCAGTACTGGATCAATGAGTTCACTACCTCTCTGGGTATTGGGGTCTTTCACTCAGGGATTGAGATTTATGGCAGAGGTAAGATCTGCTGCTCTACATTATGCACTATATCATATCTTTATGTGGCAGATCTGTAGGAATTATTCATGTCTTCCTGTGTTTTCTTTTTCAGAATTTGCTTATGGGGGACATCCATATCCCTTTTCAGGTATATTTGAGATAACACCTGGTGATGCCACAGAACTTGGGGAGACATTTAAATTCAAGTGAGTTTTAGAAAACATCAGCCTAGAAACCTTTATGAGAAAAGCAGAGCTAGAGAGTGTTTATTGTGTTTTATCTTTCTTTCTCCTCTTTCAGAGAAGCTATCGTTCTTGGGAGTACAGACTTCACAGAAGATGATGTGGAGCGAATCATAGAGGAACTGGGAAAGGAGTACAAGGGGAATGCATACCACCTCATGCACAAGAACTGCAATCACTTTTCCACAGCTCTGTCTGAGGTATAGTCTAGTGGGACATTAAAGGACAATAACATGTCAATTTTTGGGTTAGAATTTTTTTCAGGACACTTCAGTTATTATTTTTCTATGATTCAGTTAAAAAAATTTTTTTACAGAAAATATTTTTAAACAGAATTCTGTTTCTTTTTCATAAAAATAAGCAATCATTATTTATATTTCTGAAAGCATTCTTTGTTTACAGCATTTTTTCTACACCTGCCTAAAACTTTTGCACTTTTTAGTACTGGGTATGTGAGAGAGAGAGAGAGAGATATAGATATATATATATATATATATATATATATATATATATATATATATATATATATATATATATAATTTATATATTTATATAGATTATATATTTATATTATATATATATATATCTATATAAATATTCAATTTTAATATTCTAAAATTGTTGCACCTAAATGATTCATCACAGTTTCTCCATACATTTTAAATACCCCCTTTATACAAATACATACCCTGCTGATTAAAGACTTAGGGTTTTTTTTGTCCTTGGCAGATCCTGTGTGGTCGTGAGATCCCGCGCTGGGTAAACAGACTGGCCTACTTCAGCTCCTGTGTGCCCTTTCTGCAGAGCTGTCTGCCTAAAGAGTGGCTGACGCCAGCCGCGCTGCAGTCCAGCGTGAGTCAGGAGCTGCAGGGAGAGCTGGAAGAAGCCGAGGATGCTGCAGCCTCAGCCTCCACGCCTTCCTGTGCTGTGGCACCCGCACCCATTCCCAGGCCCACCCGACACCAGCCACGCCGATAGACCCTGCTGCCTTGACTGACAGGCCTCAGAGACTGGCCTAATGCTGCCAATAGAGCCCATCCCTTCCAGTAACAAACCTGCAATTCACCAGCAGTGTGGATAAGCCCTGCCCTATTGGTAAAGGGCTCAACTGTATTTTATTTGATTATCATTATTATTATTAGCATCAATATTATTTTGTTATGGACCCAGATATATATATCAGAAAAAAACACTCAAGGTGGTTTTAATCATTGTTTGAAACATTTTTTTTCTGACATTTGATGTTTTGTTTTGAAAACTCAGGATAGAAAGACACTTTGAACAATGTTCCATTGACTCACCTTGGTTTGTTTTTTTTCTTCTTTTTTTTCCCTCTCTCCCCCTCCCCGTTAATGTTACTGTAATGCTTTTGCAACGCTGGATTTTCTCATAAGCCTTTCTTTCTTCCACTCTTGAAGAAAGGGCACCATTGTCCTTTTTTCAGGGGGGACCTTTGTTTACAACTTTGTGTTTCTAACCACACGTGTGTTCTGATTACAGAAAAGCTAACACCTGGGCCACATTACCCTACTTTTCTAAAGACACACATCCCATGTCTACCCACCTTGGTGATTGTGCCTAAAGATTTTTACTGTTACTTGCTCAACGAGCTCTGCACTCTTTCTCTACAGTTTACCTGTTAGTCTGCTCTGAGTAGCAGACTCCTTCGTACCCTGAAAATCCTATTTCAGATGTTTTACACCTTTTAGGTTTTTAGAGTCTTCTATGTATTGAAGAAACTGTTTGTATTCCATTTTATGACTATTAAAGAAAATGACAATTTTTCTGTTATGAAAAACAAGTTTTTGTGCTATACTGAATATGAAACATGGTTTGTAAGTATAAACTACTGTTTTAAATTAGACAAGATTTGACATCCTGACAAATGCTTGTTAGATGCTGAAATCACAAGTCTGCTGAAGATTTACAGGTTTATTCACACCTAAGGATAGAAGGAAAGTTGTCATGGGGAAACTGATCTTAAAAATGAGTGATATGGTATTGTCCCACAATTTAAGTCTTTTTTGTGATCCCACTGCTGCTTCTTGCTGAAGAGCTTCAGAGTCTAGTTACAGTCTCGGACACCGTTACCACAGTTGGCGTCTCCTCTGTTTTGAGCTGCTTCTTGCAGGAGAAAGCTTTTTTTATGTCCTTGACTCTTGTCAGGAGAATGGAGATGAATGGGTCCACAAAGGGGCCGAGATTCAATAGAGCGTTTACGACTGTTCCCAAATACTGAGTGTAGCATGTGAGCGATAAGGCATTCAGCAGTGTGTTTAAGACAAACGGGAGATAAATGATGCTGTAGTTGAAGAAAAGCACAGCCTGCATACCCAGAATCCTTTTCTTCTCTGAAATGTGCAGTGACAACCTGCAACACCACAGGGACCTGCAGGTATCCACTAAGAAGAACAGGAGGATAGCAAATGGCAGCAGAAGAATAATAGAGAAAAAGAGCATGTAGCCATTAACAGCCAGCAGGAGGATGGCAATGGGTGCTCCCCATAAAGCCAAAGAAACAATGGCTGACTGCTTGACCTTGAGGCAACAGGTTGTGTACTGTGAACAAGCCACCAACAGGTACCTTTCCTGGGCGACGCACACTATGAAAACAATGTTGGTGATGACACCAAAGTAAAACACAAGGGAGGAGATGTCCGCCAGCGTAGAGGCTTGCGAAATTGTGTTTATGGGCTTGTTCGGCTGCCCAAAGATGCTGAAAATGTCAGAAGCGAGCAAACTGATGACATAGACAGGTGCAGCTTTACCGTTGCTGACCTGCTGGCTCATCAGGTAAATCGAAAAGCAAACTCCTGGCAGTCCAACTGCAAAAGAAACCCATCTAATAATCTGAGAGGCATTATTCAGAGTGGTGCCATTGTCTTTGGCAGTGCATAAAGTTATGTTTGGGATTAAATTTCCAATTATATCCATGTCCCATTAGAAGCAAGGAAATCTGTTGCATCAGCCAAAAAAGGTGACATTTGGAGTAATATCCAGCAGATTACAAAGCCCATGCACTTACAGCCAAGCCAGTCCCACTTGTAATCCGGCAAATCTCCAGGAGAGAATTGACAGGCTCCAAAAAATGAGGGATTCTCAGGCTCAGAGACAGCAGCGTTTGATGCAAAGATGACGTTCAGAGGGCAAAAATGCTTCTTTCCCTTTACTGGATTATGATGTGTTCTGAAGGATCATGAGCTACTCACCAGGAAGCAGGAAAGGGAGAACATTATTTAGATTATTTTATCATTTTGGTTTCTGTGGTAAGGAGTTCCAATTGGCCTATTCATTGCCTTATTTGAATGTCGGTCAGTGCATGGTAAGTATGCAAATGAGCCAATTTTCTGTGCCTCTGTGGTTTCTGAGCAGTGACGATGGGAAAGCTTGCCACACCTTTCTCTCTCACTCTTACTTCTAAAACAAGCACACACTATAAACGACAACATTGCAAATGATCCACATAAACATCTTTCATTTGTAGTACAATTTCTTGGATTAGCTTCATTTAAATGTTATATGCCCAACACATTCATCATAGTGAGCAACACTGTAAGCATTTTACACAATAAATAGGTTAATAACTTATACAACAGTCAGTAGCAAATCCAACCACTGATTAATTAACTCACTTTGATAATGACCTCTGATCAAACACTGTAGATTTTGCCCTCTCCCAACTGCTCCTCCTCTTTCCTTAGTCACCATTGGCCTGAGCATCCCATTTATCTGGATGATACATTAAGATGCGAGTTTAGATTTTACCTACAAGAAAAGGTTCAGAAAGTGTAACTACTGAGGGGAAACTCCACTCACACAGCACAGTGAAGCACATTAAGCAGTTCTGGATTTGAATTTTATGTTTTTAGGATACAAAGCATAACCTTCTTCTTTTTTTTTTTTAAATGTACCAAAGTCTCAGTCTCACCCTTCAAATAATGTATGAAATCTTGTCCTCATATTAAAGCCAACATCTGAAAATAGCATAGGTTGAGTAATATAAAGATGCGTCTGATTTCTTAGTAGCACAACTTTACGCAGCCACGTGATTTTCATTCCTCTCCTTTTGATCATGTCAAAGTCAGAAAACTGTAAAGACATGGTCTAATGATCGATAGACCTCTTAAACAACTTTATGAGACAGCTTTCTATTTAATCAAACCCCCTTTAAAAGCTTCAAAATACAGGTTTTACACCATTAATAACATTTCTGCATCATGTGTCTCATGTATCGTGTGTTTCAAAATGATGACAAAGAGCAGCCTGCTCAAATATGGTCAGTCATGACGAGGCTTATAGAGAACATTTTGCCCTTTTATGGCCATTTGCTCAAAATATTAACATTTCTATATTCTCCTAAACAATCTGTTTGGCTGGACTCACATAAATGACTCTAACAAATACGTTCACATTTAAGAATGTAATTTCTAATGGCTGAGAAGAAGCGCTTTCTAAAACTCAACCAGTCACTGAGACTGAGACGGAGACTTTGATTCATGCTTGTCCTTTTGACAGCAACACTGAGATGCATCTATTGTAAGCAGGCCGGGTGTTCTGGGAAGTGGTGATGGGGCTTATTTAGGTCTGAAGTAGGCGATGCACTTGCTGGAGCTGGGTCTGAGACAGCACAAGCCGGTGAACCTGCTCCTGTCCCCGAGAGCAAGGAACCATTACTCGACCAGTCAAAACCTTCTTCTCCTCCTTAGCCTGTGAGTGACGGAGAAATGGAAGAAGGTTTAGGGAAGAAATTTGACATTGCTGGAATCTTGAGAGAATGACCTCAGTGTCTTACCTTCACAAAGGAGGTGCAGGGGAAAGTGGCAAAGTCAGATGAGACCTGAGCCCCAGGACGCTGAGACACCACATGCTCAGCTACCTCGTCCTGTAAGAGATTGTGAGTTAATCTGCTAAACAGCAGCCTTCAAATTTATCAAATATATATTCATTTGCATTCTAGCTAATATCTGATAATGTTACAGTGTTTATTCAAGATTATTTTCTAATTTACAGTACTGTGGAAAGGTCTTCAGTCACCCCTCATTTCTTCATAATTTGCTAGGGAATCACTTTGTCATTGCAAGAAATACTATTTCATCTTTGACAGTTTTTAGATTATTTTTTTAAAAATGCAAACAAAAGCTTTATTGCAAAAGCTGCAAAGTCCCTAAAGAAATAAGGTGTGTAGATGAATTGGTTGCAACCACTCAGCCTTCAGCATCACAAGTATACTAATCACCCGATCATCTGGAAACATCTGCACCTCTGTCTTGAGTCCCCTAAACTGGTGAGACTAAAAATGAGAGCAAAATTGCTGCCCTTCAGGAGGCCTGAAGAACTGTTCCTCTACAGTACATTAATAATTCAAGAAGGTCTGCCTTTTTGGAAGAAAAATAGAAAGTAATGAGAGGTGGCTCCAGACTTCTGCACAGTGCTGTATGTCAATCTTGAAGCAACAGATTGATTGCACGGCTGTGGACATGAATAGTGGGTAAACACTGCTGACCAGAGTTTAAAACAGATTAGAATGGGCAAAATACAAAAGATAATTTAAACCAGAATTATTTCTGGTCTGACTTGTAGAAACATTGAAGATTTTTGCTGTATTAAAATAACAGACATCATCAGTAATCGCTTATATTACAATAATCCAGCTCAAATGGGGTTTCAGACTGAGCTATTCACTGCTTTTCAATTCTTTATAAAAGGGCTTTGAGGATGGATTTACCTTTAGTCTATCGAGAGTGTCACTTAGTGACTGTAGCCGTGCAGTCTGTTCCAGGAGCTGGGCGCTGGGACTCACTGTAAATATAAACATGAGCACAGTTCATCATTGAATTTTGAATATGAATTTGCATTTATGTGACCATAGGGGCAGTGGTGGCCTAGTGGTTCGGGAGTTGGCCCCAGGATAAGAAGGTTGTGCATTCGAGTCCCACACCAGTACGTTGCCCTGAGGTGCCCTTCAGCAAGATACCATCCTCATCACTGCTCTCCATGCTCTTTCAATAGCTGTCCCCTGCTGCACATGTGCATGGGTAAAATGCAGAGATGTAATCTTGTTGTGGTTCACTGTGTGCTGTGCCGTGTTTCACAATGACAAGAATGGTCACTTTCACTTCCCATCTCTGCTCTGAGGTACCCTTGCGCAAAAGTACTATCCCAGTCACTGCACGTGTATTTGTACATGGGTAAAATGCAGACCTTCATATATAATTTCACATTATCATCCTTACCTGGAGATTTTCCAGTAATGTCCACCACTTTGACATTGGCACTCATTTGCAGCAGCGTCTCCAGCAGTTGGTCAGTTTTTCGGTAGAGTGCACTAGACAGAACTTCTGGTTTGCAGCCCTCCCTCCAGCCCAGCTTAGACACATTTAGTGGTGGCAGAGAGGCTAACTGAGCACGCATCTTCTCTGCCTGCAGACAGGAGCATTTATACAGAAATAATGGGGTCCATTTTTTCATTCTAAAACACTGACAAAATTAGAGGGCTGCTTTAACCTTAGCTATTATCCAAGAAAGGAAAAATAACAATTTTTGGATGGTAGTACAAAATTTAACCATAATCTGACTTTAATGTAGGTTTAACTCACAGTAGACCTTGTTCATAAACACAAATCATGCAGTGATGCTCTCTGTTGGTTGTCTTTAGAAGTGTACAGTCACATTGCAAAGACTGCCAATTCACAAAAAAAAAATTTGACCCTGAAACCAGAATGGTACTGTCATTATCTCCAAGAGATCATAAGCTGGATACCTGGAAATGCCACACCCATCAATGGTTATCAGTTCAAGATTACAACAGGCTCACTCTCTCTGGGTGGGTTGTATGGCCTTTCTCCATCACTCAGTGCAATGATACGCTCTCTGCCTTTTAGCTGTTTTAACAGAACTGGTGGGTAGACTTCTCCTCCTCCAGATACATTTAACTGTCCAGTGTCATTGTTATATAGGAATTCAGATAGATCAAGCAGCACTTTAAATGACTCAGAGGAAGCATTTGGTAGCTTTCATCATCACAGCATGGTCTTTTGTGTGATCGGAGGATGTGTGTGTGTGTAAGTGCATGAATGTGTGAGGGTATATGAGGGAAGGTGACCTTAAGGATGTTGTTTTCATTCTTCAGGCGCTTTATGCCGAGTCGCTGAGCTTCTATCTGCTGAGTCAGCAATGGGGAATCTATCACCTGCACACCACTAGCAGCGCACATTCCTACAGCACCTACAAAGAGTCCAAAATCAATATCATGGTTGAGAACATTTTTTAAGCTACTAATTCAGAAAAACAGTGACAATGTGTACAGACAACTAGCAGCTTAATGCTATTTCTTATGAGTCAAACCTTTTTTAATGTAACATGATCTAAACATAGTTAGATCAGAAGCAGAAATTGTTCATACTACACTACATACATGACACAAAAAAACAAGGAAAGGAACAGATGATCAGAGAGGATCATCAGATAAATGAACTGGTAACAATTTACCTTTCTGCTCCTCTGCAGGGGGAATAAAAAACGAAGAAAGATCAATTAGATATCAGTAAAGGGAAACTGAAAGAAAATAAAGCTACTGTATACTTAAAGCTAAGTAAAGCTAGAGAGATAATTACAACCAAACAGTCTTAAAGGAATACTACACATTACTATACATGCTACTGTTGAATATACATACAAGCTCACAGTTACCAGTTAGCAAGATTTCTCTTTAATGGGACTAACTGGTATAAACAACATTACCATTATTGTCTGAATAAACCAGCCACAAGGGATGCACAAGCCTGTGTTTTTCTACATGCCAGTCCCAAGCCTGAATAAATAGGGAGGGTTATGACAGGAAGGGCATCCGGTGTAAAACGAAATCAATATGCGGGCAACGAAAGAGATTATCATACTGGATCGGCCAAGGCCCGGGTTAACAACAACCACTAGCAATACTGTTAGCCAACAGGGTGTGGGTGGATATTCAAAATCTTTTTGAAATTGTTATTAACACAATCTTGGAAAGTAAGAGGATGCCTGGGGAGTGGAGAAGTGAACCGATTTTCAAGAATAAGGATGATGCGCAAATCTGTAGTAACTATAGAGGGAAAAAGCTGATCAGCTACAGCATGAAGTTATGGGAAAGAGCAGTGGAAGCGATGTTATGAAAAGAGATGATGATTAGTGAACAGCAGTATGGCTTTATGCAGAAAGCATTATGATGGAGAAATATAGAAAAGGTCAGAAGGAGTTGCATTGTGCCATTGTGGATTTGTAGAAAGCATTTGACAGGGTTCCTAGAGAGGAGATGTGATTTTGGGTGAGATTTGTATGGACAGGATTAGAAATGAGTATATTAGAGAAACAGCTCAGGTTGGATGTTTTGGGGAAAAAGTTAGAGAAGCAAGGTTGTGTTGGTTTGGACATGTACTGAGGAGAGATGATGATTATACTGGGAGAAGAATGTTGAAGATGGAGTTGCCAGGAAAGAGGAAAAGAGGAAGACCAAAGAGGAGGTTTATGGATGTTGTGAGAGAGGACATGCAGGCAGTTGATTTGAAGGAGGAAGATGAAGAGGACAGGAAGAAATGGAGATGGTAGATCTGCTGTTGTGGGCAGCTGAAAGAAGAAGCAGACCATTTTTGACTGAATAATTCATTTATGTCATTAGTAAAGCTAACAAGAGTCTTCCTCACATACATATACTATGTGTCCAAAGATTTATAGACTCTTGCTCTTTAAATGTTTCATCTAAAATCATGAGTATCAGTTGAAAATTCTCTTCTCTTCTGGGAAGACTTTCCATGGTCTGCCCTCAGAACTCCCCAAATAAGTCAATTTTTTTGCTTCACGTTTAAGCATTGCGACTAATGTTGTAGCAAAATATGAACTTTCTGGGGACCAATTTATTAGATTTCGCAATACTTCTGGGAGGATTAGTTTGTATTCAACCATAAGAGCATTAGGGAGATTAGGGGCTGATATTGGATGATGAATTTTGGAACACAAGCATTCCAGCTCCTCCCCGAGGTCCTCTATGGAGCTGAATCAATGCAGAGAATGCTGTTCCACTGTTGCACAGCTGGGGAACTTTATTGCCCCCTAACCAATGCTTGAGTATGTTGACCTTAGACTCATATGTAGCTGTGCCAGAGCACCATCTTCTACTCCCAATGCTTTTCTATAGAGATTATAAAAAATTATTTGAGCAATGGTTCACTTTAAAGTAGCTTAACTGACTAAACAGCAAATGTTTCTTCATACTTTTGGACATAAAGTGTATATTATCACACTGGTGATAACATCTAGCTCACCAGTTGTGATAACGCCAGCTACAATGGAGGCAATACCAGAGGCAGGACTTCCTCTCAGCCCCTCAGCAGTCATCTTTGATTGGTTATTAATCCGCTGCCTCAACTCCGTCTTCTCGGCCTCAAGTTGATCTATGTCGGCCTGCAGGGCATCCATGGTTTCTTCAAAATCCCTAACACACACAGACATTTGTGCCAGATAAGTCTGCAAGCATGAAGCATTGTAAGATTCCATCAGCCTGCATCAAATTGTGATTAGAAAATGAATCAGAAGAAAGAATCAAAGTGAGAGCAAACCATTGCAGAGTTTAGCCTTTTCCTTTAAATGTATTGTAACTTTATTGTATAATTCCATTCTCTTACTTCTCTTTCTTCTTCAGGAGTGCCTGGGTGTCGCTCAGAAGAGTTTGGATTTTCTCCACTCTTTCGTCTGCATCCTTTGATGCGCTGTCAAGCTTCTTCTCAAGCAAACTCAGCCGTACATTCGCCTCACTCAGCTCCTCACCCTTTAAAGACATTTAGAAAAACTGCTGGTGCATGTGTTTTAAACATAGTGAAAACTATGTTTGATCAACTATGATTTTAAGTATTTAAGTACTGAGTTTGAATATGTAGTTGTTATGTTCGTTCATACTGGTTGCTGTGTTGCTCACTACTTTATGCTTTCACAGACTATTTTATTGGCAGTTTTTCTTCATAAGCTATGCTGCTAAGAGGAGATTGTTCTTTCAGAAGGTCAGAAAGCTTGCTAATGTTCATCTCCTAGATATCCTGAAAAATGTTCTTGAGTTGGATAAAAGACTTTTTTGAAAATAATATAGACTATTAATAATAATAATAATAATAATAATAATAATAATATAGACTATTATAATAACAGGAGACTATTTATGGCTGTGCGCTTCAGGAATCCCACAATGAAAGCATCTTTGGTGACTGAATTTGACCAAGGACAATGTTAATAAATGCAGGAAATAATCACTGTTTTCTATGAACCAATTAAAATCAGAATAGTTTTACACTCCATTATGGAGAAACAACACCTTAATTGCACATTATTTGCAAATAATAACAGACTGGTCATGTCTCTGTTATTAGGGTCACACTTACTACCTGAAAAAACTTGTAGTTTCTTTACAACTATCCCGCTAATTCAATTTCTTTCTTTCTTTTAACTTTTATGTTCATCGTTCATGTAGACTCATAGTTTATAGGGACAGGTCTGGCCTACTGCTTAGAGAAAAGAGCTTTCAGCCAGGGGGTTGCTGGTTCAATCACCTAGACTTGCAAGAAAAATGTTGGATGAGGGGGGCTGGGTGACAGTGCTTTGCCACTCCCGCATTCACAGCTAATGTTCCCTTGGGCAAGGAACTTAACCCTAGAGCTGCCCCCCCCCCCCAGAGGTGCAGATATTGCAGCCCACTTGCTCCTTTGTGTTTTCTCTACCAGTGTGTGTGCAAGGGTTAAATGCAGAGGACAAATTTACTGCTTAGTGTGTGTGTGTGTGTGTGTGTGTGTGTGTGTATGTGTGTGTGTGTGTGTGCGTATTCATAAAATTTATTCTGCCAGTTCCCTGTTTTAGCTTTTCTGCCTTACTTAAACCACATGAGAGGGTTACACATGTAATATAACACAGAATAATCTGGAGAAGGGAATGTCATAACAGCAGTCACTTATAGCTCAACAACAAAAGTACAAAAGTACAAAAAACATGTTATATTATTAAATACATATCAAATACATAGCAAACATAAAGGAATCTTCTCTATTTCAAAGTGTACATTTGCACAAAATTATGGTGATTTTTTTCTTTTTTGTGCATATTTATGTTAAAGAGATTAATAAAGCTGTGGTTTGTCATGGTGAAGCTTGGTGCTTTTTAAAGGAAAGAAGTCTTGAATCAGAGTCAGCCAACACTCAGTGTTTACATTTAGGTGATTTTATATTCTGATATAAATGCATTTTAATGTATCAGGTGCTTCTAACATACCTTAACTTTGAGGGATTTCTTTAGCTCTTTGATGACAGTCTCTCTATCCTCCAATTTGAGGCCGAGCCCCTCAGCATCTGTGATCTCTGCCCTTAGTGCAGCTGAACGCACATCCACTGGAGCCACCTACAACACACACACACACACACACACACACACACACACACACACACACAAATGCACACATACATACACAGACAAACACACACACACAGGCAAACACACAGACACACACATACACACACACAAACACACACAGACAAACACACACACACACACACACACACACACACACACACACACACACACACACACAGGCAAACACACACACACACACACAGGCAAACACATTTATCACTTCAGATCATTTCTGATGATAAATGTTTAAATGAACTTTTCAAATGGTAAAGAGATTTTGATAAGAGCTTAGGGGAAAATAGTAATTCAAAATTGTTAAGTTAATAAAAAATACATTAAATGCACTCTTTCTTTCAACAGTAAATAGCATAAAATATCCAGCATTGTTATATTTCTAGATGTTTCTGAACTCCACTTCAAAGGACTTCTACAGGTACCTGCTTTCATAAAGACAGACACTTGACCTAATCAGTTCCCCAACCAGTCAGCTCTCAGTACCGGTAACACTAGTGTCCTACTGACCATGAGGTCAGTTCGCTGTGTAATGTAGGAAGATGAAGATGAACTGGCCTATAAACAGGCTCTGATAACATTTTATATCTTTTAATAAACTAGAACCATTATTGATCTTTAAACCCTACAACTCAGAACTGGCCAGACTGGGAAATGGTCACTTATTTTGTGGTTTTTATTTTGTGTCTTTTCATCCATTTACAACTGCTGCCCTCTTTCTGTTGTTCACTGTGCCAATCAAAGACAAGCTGAAAGAATGTTTTGTGAAAAGTCTGAATAAAGATGGTAGCATGTCAACTGAACTGAACTCACCCCGCTCTGTGGCTTCTCAGAGTCATACTCTCCCTCCTGCATAGCAGTGGCCATCTTGTTCATAGTTGCTATGACAACGCTGCAGGACTGTCGAAGGCACTCATAGGGGTCTATACCCTGTGAGCCATAGATCTTAGCAAGAGATATATAAACGCCACATGAGTTTGCAGGCACATACACACACGCGTACATATACGCACGCACACACACACACGCACATACACACGGATTTGCCGACCTGTTCGGCTGCTTTGAAGGCCATGTCTTCTAGTTTGAGGGTGGGCAGGCCTTCATGCTCTCCAAGAGGTGCGATGAGCTGAGCTCCTGCTGCAGCCACTTCTTGCAGTACAGCATTCACCCAGGCCAGCTGCCTCCTGCTCTCAGCCAGTGTCTCACACACCTGCACACATGTGCACACACACACTTATATCTGTCAGACATGCTGCCCATGTACATTAGTCCTAAAGTGAAAGTTTGATCAAATGTAGACACGTTTCCCCTCACTTACAATGCAGTTGATCACCATACACAAGTTTGCTTCTTTATTGTTGCACAGGAACTACAAAGCTAATGTAACACACTCCTAATCACTAATCAGCATAGTACAAACTGCTATCCTAAATCCCAACACATTTACCTCGAACCGTGTCAACTTGATATGTGAAATGACAATATACTGTTGGCTGCAACATTTTATGCAACTAGCTATTCCATAACACATTATTAAGAAAAGTTACTTTAGCCTCAAAACTTCAAGTATGAAATAAAGAAATTAGTTGTATGTAGAATCATCCTCACTTTTGAGTGTGGATGTAAGAACGTGTGAGATTGTGTGTGAGTTTTTGATGTCTGTGAGTGGACGTGCACCTGAGGGCCAAAGTTGAGCGCAGCTGGGATGCCTGGGGCATCGGTGCCTGGCATGCGGCGACGGATCTTCTTGCAGAACTGGCGGATGTCACTACAGGAAGTATCGAGATCCTTCAGCAGCAGAGACAGCGGTGTCTCATCCTGACCCGCCTGCAAGAAGGCACGCAGACGGCCCACCTCCACCGCCATGCAGTCTAAAGCGCTCTGTGTAAACTGTA
Organism: Hepsetus odoe; assembly: GCA_017165825.1. NCBI lineage: Eukaryota > Metazoa > Chordata > Actinopteri > Characiformes > Hepsetidae > Hepsetus > Hepsetus odoe. The sequence continues at coordinate 14,637,806 of CM029367.1, forward strand.
GTAGTTCATAGGTTAGACTTTAGTCAGGTGTTTGGAGGTGTGTCTATGTGTGTAATTAATATGCATGAGTGTGTGCGTAGTGAATGTTTGTTGGCCTCTTACTTTGATATGGTCAGCCAGCTGCATGGTGCAGTCCTCAGATTGTTCAGCAAGATGAATACTGTAGAGGTGCTGCAAGAACAACAGAAAATTGTGGAAATGTGTGAAATCGGAGTTTTCAATACTATAAGACAATGAGTGTATTAAAAAGAGCAGTTATGACTTTACTTTGTCTTTATCATGATAAGTATGTTACGGTGTGGCAAAAAAATACAATTTCAGAATATTTATTTACGATACACAACGTCTCAATATTTATATTTTCTGACATTTAATAGAAGGATGTGAGGAAGCCTACATCCACAGAAGATCTGTGGTTAGTTCTCCAAGATGTTTGGAACAACCTACCAGCCGAGTTCCTTCAAAAACTGTGTGCAAGTGTACCTAGAAGAATTGATGCTGTTTTGAAGGCAAAGGGTGGTCACACCAAATATTGATCTGATTTAGATTCTCTTTTGTTCATTCACTGCATTTTGTTGATTGATGAAAATAAATGATCAACACTTCCATTTTTGAAAGCATTCTGTGTTTACAGCATTTTTTCCACACCTGCCTAAAACCTTTGCACAGTACTGTACATATATAAATCTATATAATATAGATTAGATCAGACTCAGTCTTATTCTCATTGAGAGGGAGAAAGAGAGAGAGAGAAGAAAATAAGAAAGAAGAAGAAAGAGAGACACAGAGGGAGCTACCTGATAGTATTTAATGGCCTTTGTGAGCAGCTCCACATTCACAGTCTCATCCAACAGGTCTTTGTGCAGCAGGTCAATAAGGAAGTCCAGGGAGCGCTCATGCACACACATCTCAGAGTAGAGAGAACCTACACGCTTGTAAACCTCAACATCACACTGATTCAGAGCACTAAACACACAAAAACACACAAAAACACACACACACACACACACACACACACACACACACACACACACAAACAATTTGTCAAAAAACAGGAGTAGTCAATGTATTTAGTGACTGTGCTCATAATATAATAAGTTCAACGATCACATTTTAAAATAGGTGTATTATATTTGAATATTATCAAGATTAAGAATTTTTTTTTCTTTGAAATGTAATTGAATAAAACTGCATCTAACTGACAAGATGCTTACGTCTTTTTTCCCCTAGTGTGGCTGATACATATCTCAAAAGCTCCACAGCTGGGACTTTATTTTTTACTTGTCAGTTAGTGAAGTTCCCACGCTGTTCTATTTTTCAAAATTACAACATCCAAATTCATAAAACGAAACTGCCCACAACTATGCTATTAATTTTTTTCTGGAATAAACAGTACTGCTTTTTAGTCAAAGCTTTACTCTAGAGGCCTATGCTGATAAGAAGATAAGAAGAGCAGGGGTGTAAAATGCTTCTGCAGGATAGATGCTAAGCGATAAAGCCATGCAATGTGGTGATAACAGCACACTGCATAAGCAGGATTATGAAGTGTTCTTCAAGTGTATTTCAGTATATCAGAGGTTTAACCATTTAGAGGTTTAACCATTAAGAGGTTTAACCATTTAGAAAGTCTGAAGGTTGGTCTATCTGCATTATGTGAATACAGTCTTTCAATAATCAACCTTAGTGTGATTGTACTTTCTTTATACGTATTTTATAAGTATTTAAATATTGATACCCCCTGTCTCTCTAAAATAAATGAATGGATGGATGGATGGATGGATGATACATCTTCCGTGTTTATGATTTCCTTTGTCATTGATTGAAACCAGGTTTTTGACTGAAGAGGGTCGGTAGGTGAAAGGAGTGTATGCTAGGGACACATCACCTTAAGGGAGTTATCCTACAAACTGTAGGGATTGTGACTGTGTGTGTGTGTGTGTGTGTGTGTGTGTGTGTGTGTGTGTGTGTGTGTGTGTGTGTGTGTGTGTGGACATACTGTTCATATTTGTGCAATGTAGCCTGCAAAAGGCTGAGGGAGTAAATAAGTCCGGCAGCAAAGCTGAGCTGCTCCCCCACAGCTCCTCTCATCCCTGGCCTCTGGGAGCAGCTCTCTGTCAGGTCAAATTTCTCCTGTGCCTGCTTACTGATTAGCTCTGCCTGCAACACACACACACACACGCATGCACACACACACACACACACACATGCACACATATATTAGCTGATCTCACATAATTCGGTTATTAGTTACAATGATACCATATACCTGTTATTTTGAACCACACAATGTGACTACATCAGTGCCATTAGTGTTACTCGGTCTTGCATTTTTTAAATCTTTACATATAATCTCATTTCTATCCATCCTATGAATACCAGCAACGGCTGGCAAGGCTTCCAGAAAAGCAACAGCAAGTTTCAACCAAGTAACAAGTATGATAGCTGTAACAAACTGATTTTCAATTTAACACTTAATGATCTTGCAATACTGGCAACCTGGATATTAAACTTTTTTTCCCAGAATGCAAATCACCTCAAAGTAAATAATAAATATCAGTGATTAAATGATGGTATAACTGTCCCAATTACTACTAGAAAATGAGTATTATTCTTGGGGAAGTGATAGCCTTGGAGTAGGATACTTTGGACCATGAGGTCGTGGATTTCTGCCGCATCTCCTCATTCTCACTGATTAATGCTGTAATTATGAATGTGTTTGTCCTATGGCTTACATGTATTTTAAGGCTTTGATGAAAAGTTTTAAAATAAGAACTAAACATTGTGGAGGTTCTGAGTACATAAAAAATAATCTTTATGACAGAGAATTACAAAATTGCAAAAAATACTAGAAAAGACTAGCTCTAATACTTTTTTTGTAATTTTGTTTTTGTTTTTTGTTTTTTTTGTTAATCTTTTGTTTTATTAAATCATTTAAACAAACTGCTCTTCTTGTGACTGCTCTTCCACAGACCCTTCACAGTGGTTGGACTTTTCTTCTTCACAAATTTCCCAGCATAGTCCCACTAGATGTCTGTGAATTCAAGCCTGAGTTTATCTTAATGAACCCTGTGGTACACAGAAGGAGTACCTTGCAGATGAGTCTGGGAATGAGCAGCAGGACGAGGATGCCGTCGTGGTCTCCACCGTGTCTCAGGAAGGAGTCAGGCATGAAGGAGGTGAGCAGAGCCACCTGCCTGTTCGCCTGAGCCACCTCCATCTTACGCAGCTCCATTTCAATGGCCTGCAATAAAAGACATGGACATACACAGACTTCTGACTGTAAACCTAAATCTCATCCGCACTTTAATCAAATACTGTATTTGATGTCATTTTTTATCGTTGAACATACCAGCTGTTAATTGCAGTATGATACAAAAATACAAATGATACAGTATGATACAAAAACGGTCCAAAATAACTTCCATATACTTAAAAAAAAAAAACCCTGATTTTATTAACATTAAAGTAAATGTTTCTTCTCCTGTAAAATGATCAGTGCCTGTGGGTAAATTTTAAATATTATTATTATAAATATTAAAAAGGGATGATAGGTGTGTGTGTGTGTGTGTGTGCGTGTGTGTGTGTGTGTCTATGTGTGTGAGTGTGTGTCTGTGTGTGTGTGTATGTGTGTGTGTGTGTGTGTGTGTATGTGTGTGTGTGTGCGAGTGAGACTAACTTTTGCATATGCTTTGGTTTCTGCAAATTTGATCTTGAAGTCGAAGATCTCAGCAGGCTGCTGCTGCGGCTCAGCCGTGGCCTCCTGCTGGCTCATCAGCTCTCTGTTCACCTCCTGCACTCACACACGCAGTCTTTAGACTCACATTCTGTGTTTAATTCATGTAAAAATGCAGTGTCTTATGCATTAAACACTGGATTGCTGGATAATAAATATAAGGAAACAGAGGGAACTCTACTTTGCCTCCCTTTCTATTTGGTCCTCCAATCTTTCAATCAACACACTATATAAATTATTGTTGTTGTTGTTGATTTCATTATTACTATTATTATAATTATTATTATTACCTGCAGATGTGCCGTCAACTCTCTATATTTTTGGATTGTCTGCTGGTAGTCGGCCACAGTCTCCTGTGCAGCTTCTACGCGTTTCTCAGCCTCTCTCACATTGGCTGCACTCAGGTCCAGCTGCTCTCTCAGCTCCAGCTCTGTCTCTCGGGCATTCTCTTGAAGCTCGTCATTCATCTCATTAATGGCCTCCTACATGAACACAAACATTTGAGCAGACCCACAGCCAAATACAGAAACAAAGATGAAAACCTTGAAGTGCTGAAGAAGGCTGAAGTGTGTGTGTCCACTCACCAGATCAGTGACAGTCTCTCTCAGCTCTCTCACTTTCTCCTCAAGGTCCAGATTTCGCTCGGTCAGCATCTCCACCATCTCTTCTGCTCCAAGTGCAGCATCCACCTGATTGATATATATATATATATATATATATATATATATATATATATATATATATATATATATATATATATATCAATTAAAAAAGAAAAAACATTTTTCCTCAGAGCTCAGTATTCAGAGCACTCTATAATGAACTCCCTTTATATTGTAACCCCTTAAACTAAGGCAAAGATATAGTTAGTGTTTTCTTAAGCTGAATGTATTAAAGACCTAGTTCAGTACCCTTCAAATTTCAAAGCTATTTAATGGAATCATGCAATTTTGGTGTGATTTTACAGCTAAACCTACCTTAGGCTGTAGACTTGTTTGGTTCAGCATTTATAATTTACTGAGTCCTCAACATACATCACATTACACACATTTATTAACTGATGCTACAAACTATATTAAAATATTTTCTGCCTCTGACTGTCTGAAATGCTATCGTGCAGCCTACTGGAAAAAAGAGCAACTAAATATCTAAAAATCCCTTCAGATCTCATATATGACCTGCAATGTCCATTGACAGTCAGTTTCATTGTAGAGTCATGCAATTACTTATGTCTTGAAGACAGGTTTTTTCAAATCACTTATCAGTATTAAAGGTTGTCTATAGAGTTATTCATTCATTATTTCTTTTTTTCTCTTTGAGGTCATGTTTTTGACAACCCCTTTGTCAGGTCTCCCCATGCACTGCGTAAGCAACCCCAATCGGTGGTAGCGGTGGCCTAGTGGTTAGAGAATTGGCCCCAAGATCGGAAGATGGTGGGTTCAAATCCCTTACTAAAAGGTTGCCCTGAGGTACCCTTAAGCAAGGTACCGTCACTGCTATCCGGGCGCTTTCAATAGCTGCTTCCTGCTGCACATGT